>CAXAMN010026917.1:350980-364447 GCA_963970005.1 Durusdinium trenchii
TAGTAGTAGTAGTAGTAGTAGTAGTAGTAGTAGTAGTAGTAGTAGTAGTAGTAGTAGTAGTGGTAGTAATAGTAGTAGCACATTAGCATACCTGCGGGGAAATTTAACGGCTAGCTTGCAACGCGCCCTGCGCCGCCTTCTACAAGCCACGTTTGTCTCCTGCCCTTCGGCTCCTTTGCCAAAGCCAAATTGACAACAAGTTCAACAATTAATAGTTAATGGTAAATGAATGATAAAAAACACGCAACAAATTTGGAAAGCGCACAAGTGGCTTGTGAAATTAGAGCAAAACAAGTGATTAGTCACAGTCGATTGATCCTCAGAATCTCCAAGTGTAAGGTCAGGCCGTTCTTAATTGTTCTTTTGCCTCCCAAATGCACGTTGACCTTTTAAAATAGGGGGCTCTGGACATTGCCACCCATGGCTTTTCTGACTGGGTTGTTGCACTTGCGATCCGAAGATTATATGACAAAAATGACATTCAAAACAGTCAAGGGTCTGTTCCACTCTCGCGCCAGCCCCAGGACGCAAACCGTTCTCAGGATCGTACCCCTCCATGTCCGAAACTCGGACCAGGGGCAGGGGTCCCACAAGCCCAGTCTGATGAACCTCGCAGTCGCTCCACTTGCATGCTTTCGATGCCACCGGACTCACTGCGACCTGTGTCAGAGGCCTTTTGTCACTCCCTTGACGGGCAGCCTCCTTCTGAAAGAGTAGAGTGACTCTTTGCGTGATGTCAAGCTCGCTCTTCATGAGCGCGTCCTCCAATCTGCGGGAATGCTTGACAAGCGCTTGCATCGTGGTGCCTGCATGAAAAACTGGGTTCTGCACCAAGCCAACATTCTGCGGACCAAGCGCGCACACGTTCTGCATCAAACTCACGCTGTCCAGCATGTACTGGTTGCTGGCTGGCCACAGGGTTGCGTCAATGGAGCAAATCACATGCCTGCACAAGTGCGCGTAACCCAGGCGTTGTTACTCATCCCTGCATTAGTGATTAGCATGTTGCAATGAAGCCCTGATAATTACATCAAAAAAGTTTCCACGCGTTAAAGACGAAGCGCGTTGTCCCCGTAGTGTTGCCACGCTCTGCGATGTACTTGGAAAACTCACTCAGGGTATTGCTCATGCTGGAACCTTCGCCATCATCCTTGACAGAAATGAAGACCACCCGGCAATTCTTCCGCATCCACTCTGCGACAAACTCAAACCCCTTCCTCAGATTCTCCACTGGTTAAAAACAAGCAGATCGCCAAGAATGGGTGATGATTGGCCAGTAACAACTGGCAACGCAAACTACTAGCAGAACCAACAAAAAGAATGTCTGGGCTTCAGCGCGTGGAACAACACAAAACCTACTGTGTGCACCAACATGTTTCGCTTGCCGATCCTTCAGGTATTTCATATCCAAAGCCGTCTCAACGGTTTGCGCCTGCTTGCTTGGAAGTGTATCACGGAGCCGTTTGATGTCATCTTCCAACTGGCCCTTGATTTGCTCCAACGTGGCTTGCCGGACCTTCAGCTCACGTTCACGGGCGCGCTCTTCTTGCACACTGGCCTGCTGCGACTCGTGGCTCGAAATCAAGTTCCTGGGGCATCCCACAACAAAAAGGCTTGAAAGTGGCTGAACAACTCAAAGTAATTTGCCGATCTTCGTTCAAACACTTCTGTCCTGAAGGCGCCAATAGCTCGCACATCACCTGGAGGAACCGTGGTCTCGCCCTGGAGCTGAAGTTCAGCATCCAGTCCACCAAGTAGAAACATCCCAGTCAACTTCTCCCGAGCAGCTGGATACTGCCCACTCGGAAGATATGTTTCAAGAGTCTGCAGGAAATGCAAGAACAATCCCGTCACCTGATGCAAGGAAACCGCTTCTTTGTACGTGCACTGACGCTTCATGCCATCTGTGAGCGCATCCCAGTCATGGCAATACCTCTGGATGAACAACTTCACCTTGGGAGCTCATTGCCAATGTCCGAGTCCGAAATACGATCCACACACACCAACACAACACACACACACACACAGAGAGAAGCACCAACAAAAAATACAGTCACGTTCAACCTCTCAGTCACCAGCGCCCCGTCCTGCCCGTTGGTGAGCTGTGAGTGCCAACTCTCTTGGTTTCCCGAGGCACTAGTCCACCCTGTGTTGAAACATCCTCGACCCACGACTTCGTGGGAGATGAATGAGCGCATGCCGCGCGTTGAAACGCAGTCCCTGAGCATGGACACAATGGCTGGCTCCACGTTTGCCTGCAAACAACTGACAGCTGCGCCTTCCCATTTACCTATCTGGAAGGCCTTGCAAACAGCTGTGCTGTTGGACCAGTCCTCGGAACTCGCGAAAAAGGAACTACCCCGCTTTGTTAAAGATGATGACAAATTGGATGGACAATGGCTTCTGGCAGGCCCCTCCAGCAGCCGTCATTTCAACACGGTTCCACACACAATTTTCAAAACCATGGCCCCTACAACTGTGCGGGGCACTTGACAATAGGAACCAGCTGGAACACTGAGAAGGGCAATGACCAACTTTGCTGTCAGTTTTGCTTCCGATTCAAAAAAAGTACACTGACACTCACCCAGCAAGCTAGCAAACCCCAAAAACAATGGATTGCTGCCAATCAGCTTCAAACTGGGCACTTGCTCCTCCGTAGCCAGCCCTGGACAGGCATTCAATTTGCCTCAAGAAATTGAAGGCGTGAGGTGCCTTCCTTGTCTGAGTGCTGGCAAGGGTGATGCCACGGTTGGCGAAGATCTGCTCTCTGATGGAACTGAAGTTTCCCACTGTGCAATGAATTGTCTTCGAAGAAGCCTTGCATGAATGGAACTAGAAACTGATTCTGATGCCCCTTATTGTCTTGAATTCTGTCAGCTTTCTGTTGGAGAAAGCCAACTCCTCGTTTTGCCCTGACGTGAGTCTACCAAAATCACTGGAAGTGGTTTAGCCATTGAGTCCGCGAATCTCGTTTTATCAAATGTTCAACTGACATCTAAAAATTCATTATCACATGCCAGTAACAGCAAATTGTTTTGGAATGTCTTCTGCTTTGATCTCCAAGGCTTTCAGGCCAGCAAGAACTGCCAAAAAAGTAGTGGACCTCCTCCAGCCTTTGACAAATCCAGCTGCAAATGGTTCCATCTCGTCACCTCACCAACGATGTTGAACCCAAACATCACACCTACAAACAGGAACCCCCTGGCACGCGTCACCTGAGAACACGGCTCCCACAATGAAGCTTCCTCAAGGGTGCGTAAGGCCGCTCCAGCATGTGGGAAGTCTGCGGGTCGCATATCGTGATCTTCTCCGTCCCACCAAGATCTGGGTCAGTCCGGAACCTGGGCCAAGCGTTCAGCAGCTTCAAATGGGTTGACTACAATTACAATGTAGTCTGAAAACCAATCATGGAAAATTTGAAAGAGTTGCGGAACAAGCCAAAGAACCCCTCTTGCAAGAACAGCTGCGCAAGCAAAATCATCTGCTCTGGCTCACACATCGAGCTGTGCCCAAAGTCTCGGCGAAATCCGAGCATATATGGTCGAAGAAAGCACCCTCCTGTTTTGAAGGCTGCTGCATACACCTTCCTGAGGCACATGTTTTGCGAAAGGAAAAATCCACACGAAGGCTCCTTTCAACACCTGAGCGGCGAACCCGGGTTCTGGCGGAAAGGTCGCGTCAATGAACTGCGCAAAGCTCTCCAGCTTGGCCTTGCCGCAAGCACAGATAACGTGCTGCTCGGGACTGCAGTTTAAACAAGAAACATGTTTTGTGGCTTGATGCCACTAACCTCCCACAAACGTTCCTGCCTATTTTAGAAATAATTGGCTATCGACATTGAAGACATTTCATTGCTCCCGACCAAATCAAGCTTGCAAAAGCCATACTTAAAATCTGCTAGTTCCTGTTGAGCGATGGTGAAACTCAATGTCAAAAGTAAACTCCAACCAATCACCCTCCATCAAATGGACCCTTTGAGCCTCTGTGTCGAAGGTTTTGTCAACATAGGCCTCAAAACTGCCCAAAGGAATGACTTCCTTCTGCAACCTGCAGCAAATCATTCAATGTTAAAGAACAAAACCAACACTTCTCCACCCCGTCCACAAACAGCATCGCACGAAGTTGGCACTACCAAAAAAGGAAAACAAATCAAGCGAGCAACCAATCACAGATACTTGCGGTCACTGGGCATGTCACGGCTTGAGGAGTTGGCTTGGTCACCTTCCCCCCCTTCTTGTTAGGATCTCCGCCGCCCGATTTCCGCTTGGCCGGCATGGTCACAAACCGTCAAAAACCCGGGTCTGTCTCTGAGCCCACCGTTGCCACGCAGAACTCTTCGAGTGGACACAACAATCAGCAACACCGTTCTGCCTTACGCCACGCTGGAAAGCAGGTTACATAAGAATCAGTTTCATGGCTTCCCCCAAGAGATTCCTCCTAGACACAGGGCGCCAAAACACTCCATTCTCCTGCCAATTTTCTGCTCAGATTTGACCACAATGGAAATTTAAAGGCTTGTGAGGGACGCTTTATATGGTCAAGGCTGAGCGGAAAATTGCAACGTTCACATAAACATGGAAAATCACAAACCTAAAACACGCGAAGCTCCAACGCTTTGACTTTCATACACTTTCATAATGGCACTGAGAGAAATCTTTAGAATCACACACCCGAATCAGTAGAATGTATTCAAAAGCCTTCACCCACAACCCGATAAAGTTCGACACTAAGGACCTCATGAAGACCATACCTCTGATGTGGATCAGCACCAAAAATTCGACACTAAGCCGGAAGCACAAACACCAAGATCACTAGTGTCGAATTCCACCTGGGATTCGACACTAAGGCTTGAGCACACACGTGGAAATCTATGTTTACAACCCTGTATAGTTTATAAAGGGAAGTAAATGCTGCCCGTTTTCATCCCGTGACGTTTAGGGTTTAGGGTTGCGCAAAACTTTCTTGAGGCTATGACCTGTTACAATGATTTGGGTGTTTAGTGGCGCCTGTGTATAGTAAGAGCTGCGTAGACCTGACTGTTCACCCTGGCACCCTGAGTGTTAGTGTCGAATTCCACCTCACATCCGACACTAAGGAGTGGGGCGGGCATGAATTTCTATGTATTGAAACTTGTAGTGTATCAAAGGAACTAAATGCTGCTCTCTTTTTTCCGGTGACGTTTAGGGTTTAGGGTTTCCCATCGTGAACCATCAATGACCTTTGCGTTGAATACCAAAGTCAAATCAGCGGGGATGTGGTTGAATTGATCTTCCTGGAATAATAGTTTCCTTATCTCCAGAATATAAAGACAAAATCCACCACCACGTTGCCTGCGCAAAGAGCCCGGCCAAAGTGTTGGATGCAGGGTGGGATTCAACACCCCCAATGATTGCAAATGTCAAAAAATCTTTACAAAAGAAAACAAAGACATCCCCAACAACACAAACAGCTCCACAGGTGATGAAAACCACCTCAGACTCAACACTGATTTTGGCCTCCGCCACATTAGCATTTAGTGGTGGATCCGGGCTGTGGGCACAGGGCTGAGGTGTCGAGTTCAACCACCAACCACACCTTTAAACACATAACTCTCACGCTAAATGTTGCCCAGAAGATCAAGCCCTGGCCCTGCTTTTGCCCTTAGCCTTAGCCTTACCCTTGGACTTTGGCTTCGCCACGGGTCCAATGATGGCTTTCACTTTCTTGACCGCTCGTTCGGCCAGCCCTAAGGCCTCGTTCCACTCAACCCCTGCCGACCACGCTTCTGCAGCCGCTTCTAAAGCCAGAGCTCTAGAAGCTGTTGCTATGTATTTGTCGCAATTTTTGCGGTCATCAGGACCACGGGTCAACCTCAGAGTTGAGCACACACTGCCAGGTGTGTTCGATTCCTCGTAGGTTTGAATTGGGGTTGCCAGATGAACGCCAGTTTGCGGGGTGGCCAAGTCCGGTGGAAACTTGGAAACTTGCAATCCTGAACACCCCGCTCAGTTGCAACCAGGAAGCCGCAATCTGTTTTCGCGGGGCTCAAAAGTCCGCACAAGGTCAAACCCATCGTGATGTGGAGTGAAAGCTGATCCTGACCGGAAGGAACACCTGGGCAAAATTGCTGCTGCTACTGGCACGATGACATCGGGACAAAACAAGAAAGCTGCGCAAAACACTGCAACTGCGAACAAAGTGCGCCGAGATATCCAAAAGAGGCGATGGCTCCAATTCATCGTTCACCCACTTCTCGTAATAGTCTCCAGCCTCGTTCAAACTATAAGACCTCAGGACTGGCACGAACTTCCTCAAGTGCTCCCGGTATTCGGTCGGCAGGTCGTTGTTGTCAGCAACCCCTGGAGGGCAACTGGGCTAGGAGCACTTCACTCACCATAGAACAAAAGCAACTCTGAATCAGCTAGCCGGTTCGCCTAAGGGGAGGCCATCAGGGATCTTCTGCTCACCCACCACTCCGGGGTAGAAAAGAAAACAGCTGTTGTAGTCTCTGTCCTGCATGTACTGCTTCGTCCTGACCAAGCCGTGAACAAACACAACACAAAACACAAACATGGACCCGAGCACGCAAGGGCTTACACAACTACATTGGCCTCAAATAGTAGCTATGAACTGAACACAAATGGTCGTGTTTCAGAGCTCAAGGTATGAATGCACCCCAGCGACCGTATGATGATATCATTGGGCCGATGATCTTCCTCCGCCAAATTCCAGTACGTGTCACTGGCTGAATCAGCTATAGAGCCTGACTGCCACCGGGGCACGCAACACTCATCTCACGAGAAAATATTTGCTGGTGGAAAAACCGCCCATGAACAAACGCTTTCGATTTGGGCTGCAAACCATAATTCCACAGGGGCTCTGTTTTTGGAGCGAAGGATCTATGCACGGTCCTTTTTTGAGGGGTGGGGGAGCGCCCTAATAGAAATACGATGAAATACGTAAGTCCCCTCACCCGCAGAATGGAACTCCAAAAAGTTGGAAAATTAGCACCTTCCGGCCGTTCCTGTCGCCCCATGAGCACACCCTCCAAAACATATGACCATTAGCCGACCAGTCGCCCAAATCGGCTCGTCTGGATATCTCAAAGTGGTGCGGCGCGCCTGGCCCCCCGATTCCAGAGATCATCACAGGGCACACGCCGCTAAGGAAGTCTTTCCTGCAGTCAAAAGCCCAAGAAAAAACTATTGTAAATCGTTCTGCGCCTAGCCTCCAAGAGAGGTCAATAAGAGGCGCTAATGTTCCACTGGGATTGCCTTGCGAAAAAACAATACCACAAGTTCGGATTTTCCTCTTCAAATGGAGTTGCAGTCTTTGTTGCAGGCCAATCCAAATGGAACATTGCAATCAAGAGAACACAAGAAAATAGTGCCAATTATTATATATGTTACATTAGAGTCATTAGAGTTGGCCCTATTGATTGTTGTCGTCTCTTGACCTCTCTTGGCTACCAGGTTACCGTTCAATCGTTGAACTAAAGTTATTGGCATTGGATAGACCTCAAAACTGCTGAACCGTTGCAAATGTCCACGGGCGGTGTTGGTCGAACAGCGTGACAGATCGCTCCAACTCGTGCGGCCGGTCGCAAGTGGTGGCAAATTTCTGGATGAGCTCGCAGAACCGCGATGGTGTCTCAAGGCAACGACCATTCCGAACGACAAATAGACTCAAGGACCCGAAGCACTGATCGATGTCTTCATGGGAGTGTCCTGTGCGTAAGTGCCGCATTGTCGATCCAGCGATGATTCCTTGGAGCGAAGGCAAATGATTTGTTGGTCACTTCCTCTGCCACTTATTGTTTGTTTGTTGCCCTCACGTGAAGGCTTATCTTCAATACGCTCTACTTAAAATTGGGTCTTTTCAGGTCGAAGGCACGCTGTTGGGTCAATATGGACAACAGCCTTAATGTCGTCGAGTTCTTGGTCTCTCTGGGAGTGTTGTCAGCGATCAGGTGAACGACCGTGTCGGCCAGTTTCACCCCCTGCCGCTCCAACTTCGTGAGCGTGTGGCAGAAAAGCTCTGCCATGCAAGAGCTGTCCTTTGGGTGCTGTGGCGTTGATATAGTAAAAGTCAAATGAAAGCCGTGAGCTATGACGCCAATGACCCCCAATTTCGGGCGATTCAGGGTGTTCAGGTCCTTCCCACGGCACAAGTTTGTTCGCGGGAAGCTGAACTTGAAGGCATCCATGCCGTCCTGGATCACAACTATGTGACCCAGGGTCCGTAGTCTTGATGAGCCACGTAAGCTCCAATAGGTCAAACGGTCCCTGTATTGCATCATGAGGTGAGAATGGTACAGGCGAGCCTGATGCTGTCTGGCGTAAAGGTATGGAGCCAGCTCCTTCAGAAGGACCCGATGGTGTAAGCAAACGCTGCATTGGGCGTGGGATGACACCGCCCGGAATTTTAAGTGATCATACTCAGTTCGCCATGTCTTCCAGAATGTGGAGAACGAAGCGGCCCGGTGGCCTTCAATGGCCTTGTACTGTTCGTAGTAGTCCTGCATGCATCCAGGAGGCAACCATTTGGTGGCCAGCCCTGAAATCTCTGGCCTTCGTTCCACGTGGACCTTGAGGCCCTTCTTGAATCTGTTGACTTTGACACTCTTCTGCATTCGGACAGTCATGTATGGATCGTATCCAATGTCTTCGGCTCGATAGGCCACTATCTCAAGTCCCGGGTCATCTCTGCAGTCTGGCAGCGTTTCGGCTACGCTGTCGTATATCGTTTGCAAAAACGATACGATCTGGCCACTAGCATGGTCCCCAGTGATGCGGCTGACTGGACGGGATAAGAATCTCAAGTCTGCAGGTGGGGCGTGATCTCCACGACGCGCCGCAACCCACAACCGCTTAAATCTCTCATTACCTGGGAATATATTTGTGAACAAAGCCCTCTGTCTAATGGTCTAATGGTCAACCCTTCAAAATGGTTGAATTACTGTTTAAAAGGCCAAGACCTCAGAACCTCTACAACAAGTAGAGTCGGTTGAAGAAAGCGCAGCGAATGAGCTTACCATGTCAAGGCACCCATAGCGTGCAAAGCTCTCCACCCTCTGCAGCACACAGTGACGCCGTGGAATTTCCACTCCACATTGCCCACACCACCAGGGCGCGCAGCCAGTAACTGCTTCATCTTGTCGAATGCCTCATTGCCGCCCGCAAACACGATGATGAGGGCCGGGCGACCCCCAAACATTCCGGCCCCGAACCAATCAAGAAAACCAAAAACACCTCCACAAATACACTTCCTCTCACACGAACCACGAACAGCGAGCGCAGCAGGTCTCAAAACTTCCTTGAAATTTGTTTTAACCCAAACATGTTGTCAGCGCAGAACAACTTCCCGATCTAAAGCGGCGGACTCCTCAAATCACAGTGGACTTGGTTCTGGAACCGATCGCGCGCGCTTGTTGTATATATAGTCGGTTTAAACTGTCTCCCCGGCATTGGACTTTGGTTGGCAAGTACACGTAACACCCACACAGATGTTCAATCAACAATACCTTGTAACAGGGGTCCGGAGATATGTTGAAAGGCGCGCGTAAACAATCTAACGCACGCCCTGCTCCCCTCAACCCGGCGGTGGCAGGTACTCTTGGATTTGGCGATCAATGCTGAGTCACAACCTTGTCTTGATCCAGCTTGTGGGTGCTTTTCCAACACTCCCGGAAATCCATGAAGGTCTTGAACCGACCACCTGACTGGAAACCAGCCAAGCAGGGGCGCCTGCAACTCTTGCACACCTTGCCTAAAGTTGCCCTGCAATGGACGTCGCTCACCAGCCTGTCTCGCAGCGTCAAGCCACCCGGCCTCAACTGGTCTACTCTCTTCTTTCGCTTTCTCCGGAGCCCTAACTCCTTGAGATCAGAGGCATGGCTGGTAGAGTCGTCTGTCAAGTCTGCTTCTGTCACGGGCAGCAACGAGGAAGAAGCGCTTGCAAATTTGGCGGGCAACTTTGAAGCTGGTGGAGAGGCACCAGCCTCGCCCGACTTCTCACCGTGGCCTGGACCCGGTCCCTCAGCATCGCTGGACAAATTATCTACAGGCGCGAGCATGACATGGATTAGAACAAAGAAACTTGAAGAATGGTCAATGACACACAGCGTTGTAATAGCCATGCATGTTTCCCGTGAACTGGTTGATTCCTGAGGGGAACTATATACAACCGGCCTAAACATTACCCGGTGGCCATCTATGAAAGGCTAGAGTGCTTGAGACCATTCACATCGAAAGGAGCAACAGCCGGCTCATTCTAAATAGAAAACTGGCACGTGACCTTCTTGTACACTGAACGGTGCTGACAATCATTTGCTAGGCGGCATTTGACTTGTTGAGAAAAATCTGACACGTCAATGGAACTGCCGGCTCGATCTACCTTTCTCGCAAGAAGTCAACGCTTGACATTCGCTGGTGGCTGAACTGGCAAACATCTGACAACAAAGGTCTATGTCCTCTGACTTTCAGAGATAGTTCAGATTCAGCAATCAGTCGTGGCAAAACGCCAGGCCACACTCGCAGCATCCAAAATTTGAGTAAACTCTTTCCATAAATCAGCTTCACAGCCTAATGTTCAAAATAGGTTCTGGCTCCAAAGAAACCTATAAACATTTCAAAATCAGCTCGAGGTTCCTATAAACATTGTTTTCATTTTTTTACTGCTGGAACCAGAGACACATACAAGAGACTGCAAGCTTTGCCCTCAGGGCCTCATCACTGCGTAACGACTGTGGTCTTTCGCTTCACAGGCACGGGAGGCATCGGGACCTGCGCTGATGTGGGGAATGAAATTGGGAAGTGGATGGCAAATCCTGTCAAAAGAACCTGAATGTTGGTCAAGAAACTGGGTCTTCGTCCTCTTGATCCAAAAGCAAGTACTTGTGGTGGGAGAGGCGGACGGTCATCACATGGTCATGGCCGGGACCCTCACGTTCTGTCCTCCAGACTAAAACCACAAGGCTCTAAGGGCAGGAGTCTGAACAACACCTATGATGGTTGGCCAGCATCTGAGTCACTACAACCCCGCTCCTTGGATATTTGCGCGCTTCCACCACAGGTTGCATCTCATCAGTCATGTCACGGTCCAAATACACAAGACACATTGAGACATAGATGTCAGCATTCTCTGTGTAAATGAACACTGCGCTAGACGCTGGCGGTGGCGCGCTCTGCCGCTCAGCAAAATCTCTCGAGGCTTTTGCCATCATGTTCGAGAACAAACACCTGAGTATCTTGTAAGGCCACGAAGCATCCACCTCTAAAAAATCGGACTCTTATTGAAACAGTTAGTTGCAGCGCAAACACTCCGAGCCCAACTTGTTGCAGTCAGGGAACGCATACTGCCGCTCGCCATTCTGTGGCGCAGCAGTGAGAAGCAACGCAGGTTCATCATGGGCTACCACACGAGTCACCCGGGTGTAACTGAGAATGAGCATGTCCTCCTTCATCATTTTCGGGAGGTACACCTCTTTCACTTCCTTGTCAGAAGGGGTTTGGGGATCTGTGCACGAAGCACCTCGACAACGGCGGAAATTGAAGAGAGCCATCGCAACTTCAACAGCAGCCGCGGGGAATCTGCTAACTACTTTTGCGGATGTGGAAGCTAGACACACTGTGAGATCTGAAGCGGCCAACCCCAGTCACAGAAGCCTTCTGAAAACATCGGTGCACGAAACTGCAACGTCGTGATGGTCCCGGCATTCGTCCAATATGCATGCAAGACAGATTTCAACCAGTGTCCATGGGTCCCGTCACTAGCAGAAAACACCCAGCATCACCTGACCTACCACACATCTGACCAAAATAACCGTTGTTCCAACCGTCACACGTCATCCACCCGATGCTGCGGCAGCAGAAGCGGCGTGAAGTTCATTAGCTTTTCCCACAGGCCAAGCCAGCAATGCAAAACAACTGGGCCAATCAGGGCTGGCGCGCACAAACTTCATTGCTGGGAAGTTTAATTGAATCCAGCGCTCCGGCGAATTTATGCAAATATCAGGCTCATGTGAAAGCGCTTGATCATTCTCGAAAGCTTTCGCTGCGAACACTAGACTTGCTTTTATCATGAAACCACCGTCCCACCACCTGACATTTAGCCTGCCAACTTCTGGCAGGCATCAAACGTTCAAGAAACATTCAAGCGTCAAGTGTTCAAGGACGCTACACGGGCTAACACAGCAAAACCTGCGGCAGCTTGCATGGGAACAACAATATTCCCCATAATTTTAAGCCGTTGTTTTCCTTCTTCATCATGCGACGGAATGAGCCATCGGTCAAGGCTCACGCGGCAAGCTTCATTCCACGGCTTGGAAAACCACGAGTTAATGGGCGGAGCTTCCTGCCAAAATGGAATTTAGAATTAATTAGTAGCTGTGGCTAGCTTGCAGCGTTGCAACAAACACAGGCCTCGAAGACATTTGGCACGCAGCCGGGCTTACAAGCCAAGAGAAAGACACGAGCCCTCCCAGCCTCAAGGTGTCAATCAGAACACACAAATCAATCGAACTGACAAAAAAGTAAACATACGTCTCCATTGTTGTTGAAAGACATGGATAACACCAAACAAATCTGGGCCGACTGCCGGCAAGCCGACTTGCGACAACCTGATACTCACCCACGTCAACTGCAAGCCTCTATCACGGCACGCCTGCGCTGATGACACTGAGTTGACTGAAGCTGACAAAAAAACTGAATGACCACCCTGAATGGTTCAACTCTGGACTGGTGTCTCCTTCTCAATGTAGCTGAAAACTTTGCGGCAGGACGATTGGCAACTGAGCAAGGCCATAACGTTCTCCAACACCAAAGCTCGCCTCAATCCCAAAGCGGGAGGCGGGAGCCCCCTCACAAAAATGTCAACTCGTCAGACTGTCTGGGAATCTCACACTCGGGGGCAGCGATCAAGAATGCGAAATGTCTGAGTGATGAGACAGCTCCTCTTGTCAGACATTCCTGCCTGATTCCCCGCGCTACTGATGCCCTGAGTGGCCGTTGGAGTTGGCAAACAATGATCCTCCTTGGGCTACACCAGGTGGGGTTGGGTCCCCTAAAGGTGGATAAATTGCGAGGGTACCCAACGTGCCACAAAACCGATTTTCTTCAAGCTTGGGCTCAAAAGTGGATAAAATGACGATGGGTACCTGGATAAATGTGGGGGGGACCCAACATAGGCTCTGGCTAAAAAAGTTTGGCCAGCCTTGGCTAAATTGTTATGTTCCCAACCCTGCCTGGCAATTTATTAAAAACATCTCAAGATTCAAATCCGCCCCCTCAAGAGTCCAGTCACTCCACTCGTGAGATTTGTGCAGCCATGCATTTGTCAAGCAAAGGGCATAGGTTGCAGCCTTTGCTGGGTAGGTGGTGTGTGTGGGTTGTGTGGTGGCTCAAATGACTGGCTTTGCAAGACCTTACAAAGCAATGCTCACGCAAATGCCAAGGCAATGTGGATTTCATCTGCGCAACACATTCTCTG
>CAXAMN010026917.1:364457-413026 GCA_963970005.1 Durusdinium trenchii
GTTCCAAGGTATCAGAGAGCAATACAGTGGAACATTTGCAGGGGGTGGATTTCATATACACAAAACACAACATTTACACACCCACCTACCAAATACCCTGGGGCTAAAATGGGTTGGCATGTTGGGCTAAAATCATTGCTCCCAACCTCACAACATATTATTCCATCACCATGGTGGGCACCCAGTAGATGGGGGGCGCCCAACGTTTACATACATCTCCAGCCCCACATACCCCCAGCCCAAGCAGTTGATAAAATGCTACCAGATTGGGGCTGAACTTTATTTTTAGCCGGGGCTCAAGCCCTCCTGATTCTAGCCAGGGTAGGTCGACGGGGATAACAATGTGAAACAAACTTTGCGCGTTCGACATCGCCTAAGGCAGGTGCTTGGCAAGGCCAACCAGCGGAAATGGCTTCCGCTTCACACTCCACCCCAGTCGGCTCGAAGGTATTCACATCGTCGTGAATCCTACACTTGGGTAGCAATCCATCCTTCATCCTCGATCGGAGGATGCTTTGACAAAAAGCTTGCTGCTCTACCTCAGGACACCCAAGACCGAACATCCACAAACAGGGCCAGTCGACACAAACACACTGGAAACGTCACGCGACGTGTAGGCGCAACCCGCCAACTTGAGTCGCCCACGAACGCTACTGGGTGCAGGTACCTGGTGCCAAAACATTGGGGGGTTAAGATGATTCCCTTTGATCCCCTGCACAAAGATAACAGTTGCAAAATTTGGATTGGTGCAAAATTTTTCCTGCGCTCAGGACTTCAACCGCTTATTGGACGGTTCGCCTGCCTCTGATTGGCATGCCTGACCATGCCCTGATCTCTCACTGCTGTATGTAGGATATGGATTTGTCACCTGGTCCTGCAACAAGGCCAAGCCAATCAAGCAGACCGCCAATGAGAAGGATTGAAGCAAAGTGTGATTGACACAAAGTGTGCTCAACACTAAAGATGATGAATTGGCCCAAAAAGCTAGCTTGTCCATCAACAAGCCCACAGCCTTGGAAGCATCAGCACCGCTCGGCATGAGCTCGGCAGACCAAACTTCCCAAGTCTTGTTCCTCCAGCACCACCTGAGAAGCACAAAGCCACTAGCGGTGCCCGTTGAACCTTCAAACTTGAGATTGCTTTCAACCAACATGGTTTGGCTTGCATCAAAGCGTTCACTTCCACCAATACCGAGTCGCACTGAATTGCGCCAGCGGCAAAGGACCAAACTTCCACGAGCCACCCTTGGCTATCTCTCTCCCTCTCTCTTTGCACGACTGCGCAGAGTGAAACCGAATCCGACCCCAACAGAACGATTCGATTCATTAAGGCATCGAATTGAAACACTTGACACAAAACGGTTTAAATTACTCAAAGCAGCTTGATCTGATTGACCCCTACCGTCCGGACGGTTTCCATGTCCATGGCCAAACTTGCCCGGTCCGATGCGGGTCTAAGAGCATCTGTTCCCGCCCGGATCTCAATAGGCTGCTGCAAAAAAGAAAATCCAATAGCTGAATCTGAACCTAGCACTGTCAATGGAACTTTAGTGAGCTGGAGCGGCGCACTGTCGAAGGCCTAGTTCCAGGCCTCCACAGCCTGAAAACAGACTGATGCACTTGAGCTTCTTCGAGACCTGCGCACAAAACTCGAGAACATGGAGGTCAACTACTAGATCCAATGATTATATAATATATAAAACCAAGTCAATGAAACTGGAAAAATGCGTGTAACAGCCGCCTCACCATCTGGGAAGAGTTTCTTCACATCCTCCACGTTTACCAACCCTGTCTTTGGAGAAGTCCAATGCTGGGGCAGCCCACTGAGGTGCTCAGCGGCCTCAACACTGAGGCACCTCCCTGGCGTCAAACCACCTCTCACCAGCTCTTGGTACTGCTCCGAATGGCGCACCATGTTGCTCAGATCCTTGCAGGTCTAAAAGTCTGACGCTCAATAATGATGGCTGGACCTTCAAATTGCAAGCTGCCACTCAAATGTTTTCTGAAATCGCACACTGGGGAGTTGACTTGGATGCCTCTGATAGAGACTTCGCTCTTCGAAGCAGTTGTGGTTGCAGAAAAGCATCCTAAAATAATGGCAGGAAACATGTTCAAGATCTAGAATCATCCAAAAAAAATCAATCACACATAGTCTCAAGCGTGTAAGTCTCTGACTGATTGACCCCCATGAACGAAAAGATTTGGTACCTATGAACTTCTTTGCTCCGTTTGCCTTCATCCCAGGGCTGCCACGAACCACCTCACAAATTCCATTCACATCCAAGAGCGAAGCCCCCCCCAAAAAAATTGGCAAACATAGAAGGCGCAAGCCGTGAACAACAAGTAAGCTAACAACCACGAAATCTCTGAGAAAACCGCCACTTTGAGGGCCAAGGGCTTGCAGTTCTGAAGTGGTACTTTCACGAAGGAAATCTTGCGGTTGGAAATCCAACCACAGGCCGGCAACTGGCAAAATTCCCCAAAGCTCAAACCATCAGCAGCACACGACAACATTCCTGCAAAAATTAGTTCCATGAAATCATTCAAGACTGTGACCCAAGCACCTTTCCAAAGGCCTTTGGTTTGTAGATCACAGTCTTTGTCACCCGCACCGTGCCCTGAGCCTGGCGCCAAGTTACCAAGGGTTTTAAGTTCTGTTGTTATTGAAACTGCAAGACACACTTGGTTCAAAACCACCAGTCGTTCGTTTTAAGCCCACGCCTTCATTACAGGTTGCCTTCTGACTTTCATCGCCGTCGTCTGACCGTGACGCGGGCAACACTCTTTGCAAAAAAATCATTCACAGCAACGCCTTCATCGCAGGGCCCTTTCGCAGCACTTTCATAGTAGTACGCATCTTCTTCTGACCCTGACGGGCAGGGGTTGACTGTACTATGATAACCTAACGGACCAAAATCTTTAGTATGGGGTGACTGTCTGGAAGCAAAGTATAAAATACACTCAGACTCAATGAGCCACAGTTTAACATGAGTAGCGCTTCGCCCAACCTTCATAAGCAAGGACTTGTCCTCCGCCTCCTCCTCTGACTCTGTCCTGATCCGGCAGGTGTGATGGGTTCTTTTCAAGATGGTTTGCGCTGTCAAGGGACCCTTTTCACATTAAGCCCGCTACAAATCTGTGACCGGGGGCAGGCCGACCATCACCAAAGTAGCGCGCTCACAGGTGGTGAAAAATGGCTGCGGAAATCGCAAGAAAAAACTCACGACAGAAAAGCTGCGGCTATCTGTCTGTTCCTTTCACACGCAACGCACATTGAAGTGCAACACTGCAAACACAATAAATGGACACTCAAAACAGCAGCTGCCTGCAGCCTGCACGTGCCCAAGTCCAGAAAAAAACCTATGCCGTTAATGTTCAGAAAAGTGCCCAGCAGGTGGAGGTGGAGCATTAAAATCATTACATTCATTGGACACATCACTATGAGATCATTTCTATATCAACGCATGGGTTACGTGGACATTCTTTTTAAATCTTTTAATGGTTCCAGCGCGCAGCAAGTGCAGGGCTCCAATATGTGGCTCTGGTGTGCAGTCGGTACACTGCCCTCACAGTCCACATGTGAGTCCATCCATCGCACAGTCCGCAAAGGGTTGTCACAGTCCGCGAGCGCGGTGCTCCATGAGTGATCATCAGCGGCTCCGGTGTGCATTACGCGCACCCTCACAGCCCACATGATATGGTCAGTGAATTCAGGGCGCGCTAGTGGCCACACATGACCAGTAAATTTAAGCCCGCAGTCCACATAGGCTGTTCAAGCCCACAGGCCAGGGTGACTGGAATGGTGAGACCCCGATTGATAATGGAACCCCGATTCAAAGCAAAATTCTTTTTTACCATCCGTCAATCCACCCCCTGGCACAGAAATCGCACGCGGCAATCCAGATCCACCACCACAGCCTGAATCTACCACGGGCGATTCTTCTCACCACAACATCACCACTCCTACACCACCGTCCAACCTTCCTTCTCACCAGTCTCCAACTTTCCCTCCTACTCCACCTGCACATCTTACCACTCCATTTTTCCCACCACCACGTGTCCAAGCACCACGACCACGGCCTCCAATTTCTCACCCACGCGCCACGGATCCACCACCTATCAATCCATATGCACCGCGACCACGCCCCAGGCAACATTCCCCCCGCGATCGCCGCACATCAAGAACGTCTCGACACCATGATCGCCACCACGATCGACCCCATGATCGGCGCCGCTCTCCCAGGAGCCGTTCTGCCCATTCTCGCCGACATCGGGGACGTCGACACCGTTCACCCGCAGCATCACACTCCCGACGGGACACCCGTCACAGTCGCCGTTCACATTCTCGGCGACACCACTCTCGCACACGCCAACGACAGCCACGTGACGCACCCGCTTCCCAGGAACACCACCGCACCACCAACCCTCCCCCCACACGTTCCCGCTCTTGCCATTCCGATCGCGACAGACCACACACCACCCAACCAGCACCACGCGCCAATTCGCACGAAACACCAGGCTCACCTCCTGCCTCCGCTCACCCTCCTTCGGACAGGGACTCTTCCGCGACGTCTCCCTTGGTACTACTTCCGGGACCTGGTGATCGACCACTTCCGCAATCTACACCTCCTGCTTCCACCTCAGCTTCACGACCTACCACTCCACCACAAGCATTCCAACCACCTCCCTCGGTTCCACCACAAAGCACCCTCCCACCTGCTGAAGCTGAGGAACTTCGACAACTCCGCATTCAATTTCAACACCAGCAACAAGCCGCTCACCACCTACAACAACAGGCCATGTTCCACTCTTCTTTCAACCCTTTTCTCTCTCCCTTCCAATTCTACCTTCCTCCATCCTTTTCCCCTCCCGCAGCTTCACCACCCCACCCACCGTCCGGCTCAGCGCCCTCCACTACTCCTACACCTGCTCCAGAACCAGCACCTGTTGCCACTGAACCCACCGACCTTTCAATCTCTCTCTTCTCCACCCGGGCTTCCACCTCCAATCAGACAGATTCCACCCATCGCTCTCCTCGTCGCCCGACTCGACCAGAGACCCCACCACGTTTGTCAGTCGAATGGTCTCGACGCAGCCCCGACTTCACCTCTTTGGAACACTCCGCCAAATTGGGCTACTTTATGGACAACATCATGGAAGTCGCCCTTGAGATCGCTCCTCAAAAACTCATTTGGACTACACCTTTTTGGCTTCGCATTCGCCTGTCCGGTCCTACCGACATCTGGTACGAGATTTTTGAACACAAATTTCAAGACTGGAGCACCCTCCTTTCCATGGTGAACAAGTTCCGCCGATCCCTCATTGATGACACTCATCGACCTTGCAGCTGGGAAGAATGTGAGGTTCCGGAGCCATTGCCTCGCACCCTAGTGGACACCACCATCCATGAGCTTGTCCGCTTGTTGCCTTTACCATTGCAACGCCTTCCTGTGGATTCGTATTGTGATCACCTGAGCGATTTCATTACTACCCTCTCGCATATCCCACAGATCCTTGAGAAGACACCTGTGTTTCTTTGGGGCAAACTTCCTTGCCAGAACATGCTCTTCCTGCTCCTCAAGCTGGAATACCCCAAGACAGGCTATTTTCAGGACACTCAGACCATCTACACTTTCGTTCACAATTGCCCCAGTGTTTCCCTTCGCGGTATTCTTACCGATGGAATCATTCGCCCTAGCTCTTGGAAAGGCGATGGGAAGTCACATTCTACGGACTTCTTCCCCAGCCTGGGCTTCTACTGCCGGTGCTGCTACCCTGGCCATAGCCATGATTCCGACAATCGGGTCAATCCGGACATTACACATCAATTGACCCCAGAGCTCCAGTGCGCTCTTCATGTGGCAAGTCAGTTTGGAGGCCGCACGACCACCCGCCGGTACTTCGTGGCTGGAGAGTGCTTCTCCCGCCAGTTCCAGCACTACGTTGTGCGCCAAGGAGGCCTACCTTGCGATTCCATCGCAAGTCATTTCTACGATGTTGTGAGGAATCGCTCTGACCAAAGGTACAAATGTAGATCCTCTACCAGTCAAGTTCAATATGCAGGGTTGTTCATTCGGACAGATGAGCTCACTTCTTACGGCCTTCGACGCTCCGATATCCCACTATGAGCTTCCACTTCGGCATCTTGTTCTACAAGTACCATATCCTCCCTGCAGCGCTGCGACAACATGTCGCTATTTTCTGCCTACGGAGTTCTCTTCCCACGAGAAAAAGGACGCGTTCCCAACCGCACCTTATTTTTCCCTCAATTTTGAACATGACCTTGCACTCATTTTCTCACTTTTCCAGATTTACCATCTTGTATTTTTGCTTTCTTCCTTTTCCTACTTGGCTCAAGTTCATTTCGTACCTTTTGGTTAGCCGCTTGGTCCCCTTGATCTTCTCCCTCGCTGCGACTTCACCCTCCGATGGAAGCTTCCTTCTGGGCTACCATGGAATCTCATCCTCAGCAAGCTCCCCTTGGCATCATCAATATGTTGATTTCACGACGCACCTTGATCGACTCGATTTCTCGCTCCTTGGAGGTACTTTACGAGATGCCATACACGACCGAGTTCCCTCCGGGATTACCTACTGATTTGGAACAACTTCTTCGGGAGCTACACGCCTCCACAGAACGCCTAATGGATGAGGTGACTCGGACGAATCGACTACTACATCGTCTTGCCATGTTTCCTCCTCATGCTCTACCGACCCAACCCTGGCTTCCTGATGACGTGGTACTACCACACTTTCCCTCACCCTATGGTCCGGCTACACCTCCATCCAGGACTTCATCGCCTTCTTAGGTCTCACCTTGGCCATATGTTGCTCTCTTCCCTATACGCACCTCGCCTCAATCCGAGCGTTAAAAAGGATTCCAACTTTTGCTGAGTTTTGACTTTCACACATTTTGTTCATCTCTCCCTTATGTCCTCACTTTTACTACCCTACTGCAGCCATTTGTTATTCGGATTCTTGCCCTGCTCTGAACTTCTCCCTGCTCTTCATGGATCCTCCTCCTACGGGTCTTTTGGCTGGCTCTATGGCTCCACCACCACGCGAAGCTGTCTTCAATCCTTACCGCCTACCAGTCAGTCCGCCACCCGGCAATATCCGTCCTCAGCCACATCGACAACCTGAACTCCTATGGCTTCACTGGATGGTTTGCCTTGCGGCATGGACAGCTGAAGCCCTGTGCGCTCACCCGATCATGGCTCAAGAAGTACCACCTGATCAACACTTTGAGACCATCTCTGCCCGGAACATCTATATCCAGACACGTCGCGCTGTCCACGAGTTCAACATCCAGCAACGTCGGATTGCTCGCGGAGTTTCTCTCCTCCAATATGTTGTACCTCCTCCGGACACAACCACTACCTTTGGCATCTATCGTGTCAACCCCAACGGTTTCATTCGGGCCCTAGGCACTCCAGAGGACAATTTCGCCCTTGGCACCGCCGCTGATGAAGCCCGCCGACAATCACACCGCCTCTACGACTCCAATTCACCACCAGAATCACCTCCGACTCCTGCCACTCCGGCTACACCGCCACCCAATACGACACCTACACCTGCCCGATCGCGTTCACGTACCCCGCCACCACCCAACCCTTTACGCCTACTCCATGATACTTCCACCTCCACTTCTACCCCATGGACAACATCCTCCCGCGGTTCTACCCCCTCCACTCTCTCCTCGGCACTGGATCGTTCTCATCAACGTCCACTCGACGGTCGCGGACTTCTACATGGTCATCTTTGGCAAGCGACTCGACACAGGACTCCTCCAACATCGACTCCGGCTCCTTCTGACGAGGTTCCATCACCACATCCTCCAGGACCCTCTGTTTAGACTCTACGTAGTCCTTCCGCAGGTTTTTGAAACAGACCCGCTCGCTCAGAAAAAAACAATGCTTTTTCCGTCGTATTCTCTTTTCTTCCATTCCTTTGTCCAGGTTTTTCTCCGACTGTCTCTCTCACGCTGCACCATCCAGACCTTGACCTTTTCCGCCGCCCATTCTTCAGCTCTCAATTTTGTATTTTGGTGTCCTCTAAGACTTCATCGCCGTTCTCCTGGGATCATGGCTCGCGGACGCTCCACCAGCAGCTCTCCTGCTCCTCATCGACACCGAGGAAAACGGGATCGTCGCACCTCTCGCCGTTCCCGTTCCCGACGCAGGAAATCTTCGGGACTTCCGGTCGAGACTCCTTCTTCGACTACATCTTTCGAAAACCGCTATCCGATTCCTAAGGCTTGGACTCCTGATGACATCTACCTTGGTCGACAACAAGAATACAAACTGACTCTGCCTCGTCGAGTCGTCGCTACAGCTTGGAGTCGTGATCTTCATATTGACCATCAACCCATCGAGGACGTACGCCTCATCGATGTCCTCAGTCGGAAACAGGAGAACTGGACCTTACGGCTTGTCGCAAACGGCAGATTGGTCCAATATGAGGGATTCAGGAATCGTCATGAGGCCTACCTTTGGTCTTCCCTGTCTCGGAAGATCTTCAAGAGCTCTGATGTCGACATCGCCCGCATCATCGGCCACTTGAATCCTTCCTCCCTCAAGGACGACTGGGATGAGAAACGCAAGGGCTTGGATCGCCTCGCTGAACGCGTTTTTGACTATCTACGAGATCAGATGCCCAAGAACACTACTGAGGCCCTGCAGGACCAGGTGGAACAACTGATGAAGGAGAACGAGAAGCTCAAAGCTGCCACTGGCCGCCCTTCTTCCCCTGCTCTCAGCCACTCCGAACCTGAAACTCCTGCTGGACGTGAACGGCTCCGCGCGGAGAAGTCCAAACCGCTCATTACCCCTCCAGCTCCTCCTCGCTCGGGACGCACTTTGGATTGTCACTTCAAACCCGCCACACCTGAACCTGAGAAGACTCCTCCTGCCGTTCCTTCTGATCCTCTCCACGCCTATATTGTTGGCACCAATCGACCGGTACTGGAGGACAACGCCCCCACCAAAGCCTCCAAGACTGAACTCGACAAGTGGATCAAGGCCAACATCAAGGACAGGGCTCGCCTGAATAAATTGGAAGATATCGCTAAAGAGATTGACTCCATCATCACCACCCTCAAGGCCGACAAGCTGGACCTTCCCAATCTCTGCCGTCTTGCCATCGCCTGGGGCTGGGAACCCAAGTTGGCTCAGAGCGCCACCCAGAATGCCCTTATCCGCATGCTGGCCACGGCCAACGCCCTCGTCGCCTGATGGTTTCTGCAACACTACCCGACGGCCTTTGTTGACCACGACCTTTTCTCAAGGCTGCTCCCTACTGGTCCTCTTGTGGTTTCCGTTCGTCTTCTTCAACTCTTCCTACAGTTCTTCGTTTTGGTTGATGCACATTGTGAACTTACTTACTTGGAGCTTCGCCCTTTGGTCTTTTTGAAAGGTCAACTTGGCCGCCTCATTCTTTTTCGCACACTTCCTGCAGGTGCCCGTCGCAAAACTTTTCTCTCCTTGCTGCATCGTCTTCGACCTTGTCACCCGCTCTATCTCCAGGACTACTTCCACTCCAACGTCGTTTACCTTCGTTTCCACCCACACCGTCAAGCTTACTACATTGGCAGCAGCATCCTTTCTCTTTTTGATCGTGAGATGTCTCGGAAACGGAAATACCGGCAACTTTGCAGTGGCATCACAGCATACTATGAACCTGCCCTACGCTACTGGAAACGGACCCGCACCTTCTTTCAACACGCGGTCATACCCTTACAACTTACCTCAGACTCTTTGACCACACGCTCTACAGAAATCTCCTTTCAACAACAATATCGACCTCAACTCAACCATCCCTGGATCAATCCTCTCCTTCGTCGACACGGTCTTCATGAATACAACATCCCCACTACTCGCCACGGCCCGATTGGGATGACACGACTTCATCGACATCACCGCCGACTTGAACGTCACCACGCTCACGAATGCATCCTGGATCTACACCTGCTCAAGACCCTGGACGTTCTTCACCTTCTCCATCGATTGGGCAGTGACGCCAAAGAAAAGTTTTACACATCACAGGTCCTTCGCAGCCACTCCGCTTCCCACGAGATTCTCTATCTCCTTTGGTCCCAGCATTACCAAGAGAGGTTGAAAGACCATATAGATAGCCCTTGCGGCTGTTCGCCATATAGGCTAACTTGGTTACTCGTCCATGGGGACAAGAGAGCTCCGCCACCAGTAGCGCGTTGGAAAAACCGCTGGCTCCAACATCTCTCGCGCGAAAAAAACATTTGTCGGCTGGCAAGCAGGCGCCGGACTACTCCGAAGTGGTTCGAAAAGCCCTTTGCAGCGCTACCTTTCAGCGCCGCGAGCAGAAGTCCACACAAAAAGGTCGAGAACTACTTGATGCAACTTGTTTGCGCGTTGCCTTCAAGCGCTGTATATTTGGCGCGGCCGCTTTTGCAAAAGCCATGTCGCCATTTTGCCTGTCCGCGCCGCTCGGTTGTTGAGAGGCAAGGGCGCTTGTGAACGCAGACTGCGCCACAAGCAGGCGAAGGTTCATCGATCATCCTTCCAACATCTTACGTAGATAGACCGCGGGTCATCACATGATTCCGCGGATTGCTATCACTGGGCCCCAGCCCAAAAACTTATAAGCGCAAACTTCTGACAGAAGTAAAGTCTTGTTAGATTTCCTGAACCGCGGTTGGCCGAATGAATTTCACATTCCCCCAACCACGTGCCTATATGAATTTCGGGTTTAACAACTGTGAACTACATGCTTCCCAACCACCTGCCCGGGGCCTGAGCCGTTGTCATTTCCGGACCACCTGTCCAGATATGAGAGTATCATGTTTCCCGACCTGTTGCCCATATGAGTTTCAAAGTTCAAGAACCCCGGTCCCTTTTTGATTTTTTTGACCACCTGCACCAATCTTCATGCTTCTGGGCCGCCTGCCCCGTTATGAAGTACGCTTCATGTTTCCCGGCAACTTGCTCGCCATAAACTTCATGCTTCGCAAACGCCTGTCCCGACCACCTGTCATGCCCTCATGATCCTCACGTTACTTCCAACGAAGGTCATGATCCCACCCCAACCGGCCAGTTTTTCATATTGAATTGCCCGACCACCTTGCCACTAAGAATTTTCATATTTTCCGACCACCTGGCCCGTTATATGAAAGTCTTCATTCACCTGCCCCGATGTGACAACTTCATGTTTCGCCATAACCTGCGACGAGTCACGTTGTGAATTTAATGCCTTCCAAGCAATCTGCTTCATTGTGCATACCGCCTGCTGTGCTTGGTTAACCCCCTATACCTTCATGCTCCCAGCCCGGCTATGAATTTCACGCTTCCCACCTTCCGTACGGCTTCCGACTTCTTTCATCTCGGACTCCGGTGATGTGCAAAACTCAACAATCAGGATTTCGGTACATGTGACCTTATCCATAACCCACAACCATCTCCCGATCCAGTCATACGGCACTTCAAATGAAATGAGAAATGCTCTGACGACTCCGATCGTCTCCATATGTTGTAAAGTCACAGCTCTCGACAATGCCTTGGTCATCAGGTCGGCGCAATTCTCGGTACCTCGGACAAAGCTGATGGAAATTACTCCCTTGTAGACTGCGTCTTGCAAAAAACAGATCCGAATGTCTATGTGTCTCAATCTTCTCAACAACCCTGACATCTCTGTGACATTTCGGGCTGCCATCGAACCTGTAAGCAAACCTGGAATGGGCAATTCCTCAGCTTGACATCCATAGACATGTGCCACGGCGTGTTGAATACCTATAGTCTCTTTCGCTCCTTCGAACAAAGCATATAGCTCTGCCTCGGCTGAACTACAGGCTACACTCTGCTGCAACCTACTGAATGCTTTGACACAACAGTCACTAACGAAGATGGCTGCTCCTGAAGTACTCTTCCTATTTGTGGACCTTTCGGCTGCCCAACTGGCATCGACATAGGTCGTAATCCTTGGTGGTCCTGAGTACTCATAGCTTCTGAACTTCAACTTTCGATCGGCTACTGATCGGATGTAACGGATACGACGTTGAACGACTTGATCCATGATTTGCTCATGTTTCTGAAGCCCCGGCGCCGTCATGAGCTTCACACCGAACATTCTGCCCCATTAGGGAAACCGCCTGGAACGCCATGATCTTCAAGTTTCCCAAGCATCTCTAGGTGTCCGGACCACCTTGTCCCGTTATCTGTTGCATGTTTCCTGACCACCTGCCCTGTTATTCGCGTTTCCTGACCATGCGCCTGTATCGTTATGAGCGTCATGCTTCCGGACCACCTGCCGTCACCTGCCCGGCCCTTTATAGTTGTGATGTCTCCCGACCGCACGCCCAGTTAAAAACAAATTCTCTTTTGGTATATTCACCCTGCATCGTGGTGAGCTTCATCTTTCGCCGCCGCCCGTTCCAATTGAAGACCGCCTGCTCTCTGGACACTTTCAGTTTCATGCCTCCCAACCATGCAGTGTCTCATTACAAGTATAAGGTTTTCACGTTTCCCGACCACCTGCCCAGTTGTCATGTTCCCCGACCGTCTTCGTCGCCGCGACCATGCAGGTGCCCGGCTATGCCTGTCACTTTTCCCAACCGCCTGCCCCGTTATGAATTTCACGTTTCCCGGCCCGATATATACATCACGATTTCCCACCGTCCCGTTAGTTTTCCATTTCCGGAGCGCTTTACATGTCTTTTGGCATGTCCTCGGCTGCCCCGTAATGAATTTCACGAAATTTCACGGAAAACAGCCGTATAGTCGAACTATGTGAGAAATTTCACGGAATTTCACGTTGGAAATGCTCACCCTTTCGCGTGATTTTCTGCAACGGGGGCCAGTTTCGTAGACAACAGCAAACAACATGTTCCTGTTGCGTTTCCCAAACAATCGCCCCGGTATGAATTTCATGCTTTGCGGCCACGTGGCCCGTTATGAATTTCATGTTTTCTGACCGCTTGGCCCGTTATGAATTTCACGTTTCCCGAACACCTGGCCCGTTATGAATTTCACGTTTCCCGACCACCTGGCCCGTTATGAATTTCATGTTTCCCTATACCACCTCCCCCGTTATGAATTTCACGTTTCCCGACCACCTGGCCCGTTATGATTTTCATGTTTCCCGACCACCTGGCCCGTTATGAATTTCATGTTTCCCGACCACCTGGCCCGAAATGAATTTCACGTTTCCCGACCACCTGGCCCGTTATGAATTTCATGTTTCCCTACCACCTCCCCCGTTATGAATTTCATGTTTCCCGACCACCTGGCCCGTTATGAATTTCATGTTTCCCGACCACCTGGCCCGTTATGAATTTCATGTTTCCCGACAACCTCCCCCGTAATGAATTTCACGTTTCCCGACCACCTGGCCCGTTATGAATTTCATGTTTCCCAACCACCTGGCCCGTTATGAATTTCATGTTTCCCGCCCACCTGGCCCGTTATGAATTTAATGTTTCCCGACCACCTCCTCCGTTATGAATTTCACGCTTCCCGACCACCTGGCCCGTTATGAATTTCATGTTTCCCGACCACCTGGCCCGTTATGAATTTCAAGTTTCCCGACAACCTCCCCCGTTATGAATTTCACGTTTCCCGACCACCTGGCCCGTTATGAATTTCATGTTTCCCGACCACCTCCCCCGTCATGAAGTTCATGTTTCCCGACCACCTGGCCCGTTATGAATTTCATGTTTTCCGACCCCCTGGCCCGTTATGACTTCGGCGACGATCTTTTTGGACCGCTGTCCTTGCTTTTGGTTTCTCTTTTCTCTATACCAGCTTTGATAATTTGTGTGAAGGTTTTTCCTTGCGGACTGCCCCAGTTGCATGTTTCCCAACTACCCGGCCCGTTATGAAATTCCAGAGGGCCTTTTCCCTTTGTCAGTTATAGTCGTTCAACCCGAATCAAACATATTTATTACGCTGTGGCGCTAATCGGCTTGTTCTAATGGACTTTGTTTGCATCAGCGCGTGCAATGCACTTCAGCTTTGGCGCCGACCGCCCCGTCGCCACTTTCATGTTTCTGGACTGTTCTGGCCCCCGAACCGCTAGCATTTTAAGGCTCTGCATCTTTTTGACAATGTTATTTTCCTTGAGGAAACCTTCCAAAAGAATGCGGCCTCGCACACAAGCGACAACATTCCAAGCCAGTTGGCCGTGGGTATATGATGTGGCCAAGCCAGACCATATAGTCGAACTATGTGGCCGAGATTTCCACTATAGCCCATACGTCCTCTTAACCTCTGTTGGAATTTTCACATCGACGAACCCTGGCGTTCACGCGCCGCCGCCCAGCTCAAGCTGATCTTCCGCTTCCGCAAGCTGATGATTCCACCGACTCAAGCCACCCTCCGCCTATTCCAACTATCTCACGGATTTCTACAACGTTGTCGTCAACAATTTCGTTGTTTCCTACGACTCCACTCCCACCTCTTTCCACCTCTACAAGTACCAGCTTCACCTATCATCGAGGTCAAGTCTCACACTTTAGAACACTACCTCTTCAACTTCCGCACCTTCCTTCGACAGTGGACCCCATCGTCTTCACCTCAATGCAGCTGCCACCGGATCCGACAAGAATACCCTCGACATCCTGATTCCGGTCACATTATTGGTTTTGCCTCGGACCTTTTTCCTGGTTTGATGCTCTCGGAGGCCCATCTACAAGACACCGTCTGGCCATTTCCTCAACCATTCTGTCACCCAGATGGACCGTTGGCTACATGCATGGCAACTTCCTTCTCGCCTTCACATTGAATGGCAACACTTCTTTCGGCAAGAATGGGAGGGTGATGCTGAACGCCAGACTGCTCACAACACTGGATGGTCCTCTGCCGAAGTTCAAGCATTTCGACGCTTCACCAAGGGCTTTATTGTCGGACCTGGCGATCATTTTCCACACACCGCCATTCTCTCCTGTCCTTGCCACTATCATCATCTCCTCCTCAAGACCTTCATGCCATCTCCTACCACATCCACACCAGTCTTCCAACCACTACGACATGGCATCCAGCTGATCAGAACTCGACTCCGTGATACTTGGCCACCTCACCTTCTTCAACGCTACCGCTGGGGTCTCCATTGGGACCGTCGTCTACCCTCCGCGTACATTCTTCCCAAACATTCGCGGGACTGGAGCAAAGCACGACCAATTGTGTCCTACGCGCAGACAGCCTGCGCACCACTCAGCCAGACCGTCGCCTCTGCCCTTTACTGCCTCCTTCAGATCGTCTTTCCGGAGCTGACCGCCCTCTCGGACGTTTTGCCCCTTCTTAGACGGATTTGGAAGATTCTTCAGCAGCATGACCCCACGGACGACCTGGTCCTCTTTCAACAAGACATCGCCGGGTTCTTCAACTTTGTCACCCACCCCCGCATGATCTCCACTGTCGAATTCCTGATTTCTCGCTATGCCACTCCTGGACCTACAAGATGACCCTATTCTCAGCGTCGCTCAACATCAACAGGAACGTCTACAACGGGTCTTTCGGGGTCGCTGGCGCAAGACCTCTCGGTCTTACCATTCTCTTCACCTTCGTGACTTACCCGATTTGGTTTCTCACCTGTTGGACTCCTCCTACTTCACCGTGGGTTTGACTGTATTCCGACAATGTCAAGGAGCCTCCATGGGTTCACCTTTGGCACCAGCTTTGTGTAGTGCCGTTGCACTATTTCGGGAATATTGTTTTCTACGCTCTTTCCCGAGCGCTTCCTGGCGCTATGCCACGAGTTTGGCATTACGGGCACGATACGTCGATAATGTCTTCTTCCTTGGACCTGCGCACATGCTCCACACTGACTCCTTCCAGGCCATCGCTCAACCCTTCTTCTACGGCCGACCACTTGAGATGGAGTATGTCACGGAAGAGACACTACTTGGCTTTGCCCTTTCTACTTCTCAACGCACTATCACCTTTCGACAACCACCTCACCTTACACTGATCCGCAGCAATCGCACGGCCGGCTCCCCGGACATGGCTCTTGCGGGCTTCTTCACACGTGGCATCCTGATCTGCCGCCTGACTCGCCCTCGGGATTTGATTCTCCCTCAACTTGCGGACTTGACTCAGCAGTACCTGGACAAAGATTTCACTATGGTTCAACTCCTACCCCTCCTTCATCAACTTTGCCATCGTTTCCATCTGTCACGACGAGAACTTCACTCCCAACTTCGGTTTCTCAGTTTCTCTTGATGCAGCACTTGAGACCAATCCTCGCCTGGAAAACACTACTCGCGCCATCAGTTTTGTTCAAAATTAATACACTTTCGAACTCTTCTACCACCATGTCACACTTCTTCTTACCTCTTCGTTACCGCCTTACTCTCAGCTTCTCGGCTCAAACTTTTGCTCTCCACCCTTACTCCATTTTGATCTTTTACCTGGACTATGTCACAGCCGAACACCTCAGACCTTGTCTCTACTATCGCGACACAACTCAACATCGTCATTGTCGCACTTCGTTTACTGGCGGAGATGATTCAGAATCCGGATGCCACCTCTCCTAAAAGTATAACTCCTGGCACTTGCCCTTCCAGACCACCTGCCAGCCCGGCATCACCGCTTTTTCGCACCACCACGGCACCCACGATCAGCTGGGCACCTTGTGATCAACCGGATCTCGCAATGGTTCTCCAGAAGACTCCAACGCCGATGTCGACATCAACAGCCGGGAAGCGTACTCCCCCTGCCCACTACTCCTCTCCCACTCTTGGTCCTCTTCCTTCTCCTACCACCCCTCCTTCCTCCCCTCTCCCCTCACCCTCCCTTCCGGTCGCCGATGAGATCGCTCCTTCTTCCCCTGCTCCACTCTCCTTGCCTCCTTCACCCGTTCTTTCTCCCCCCGGCTTTGCCTATTCACCTCCCTCCCCTTTGCCTCCTCCTCCCCATTCTCCTTCCCCTTCCTGCTCCCTCGTCTCCTCTGCCCCACGTGGCCCCCTTCCTCCTCGACCTCGCAAACGCCGATCGCCCTCTTCCTCCCCCTCTCCCTGTCCGTCCCCTCGACCCCACTCAGACACCTCTTGGGATGACGATTGGAGCACAAAAGATGACGACCTTCTTGTCACTCTCAAGTGCAATGAACGGCTTCGACCCAGCTGGCGCTATATCACCACCAAAATGCAGCGCCCCGAGTCCCAGATCCGAGCACGTTGGGCTGAACTTCTTGACCTACAACGGCTGGCTACATCCTGATCTTCACCCCGAACTTTCATTTCACCACTGACTCACCTCGGAAAACGACCGTTGCTGCCTCTCTATTACAAATCTTTGTGTTGAGCTATTTCTTTCTCTTCTCTTTCTCTTTCTTTCTTCCTTTTTTCCTATGTTCTTTTCTCTGACCTCCCGCTCTGACTCAGCCTTTTGGCCCAAGTTTGGTTTCACCGCTTCTCCCCACACTTTGTAAGCGACACATGTCCAACTCACCTATGACAGGTCAAAAACGTGCTCGCCCATCCATGGCCTCCTACCTGCGGGACTCAGACGAACCTATCCTCGTCGCTACCAATTTCCCCAAGAAAGCCCGTCCAGCGACACCACCTACCTCCTTGCGGACTACCTCTACCTCTCTACATTCATCGAGCACGAGTACATCTCCCACGACTGATTTTCGAGCGCTTGATGCTACTCTGCATACCTCTCGACCTTTGGTAGGACTACTCGTCAAGGACAATGGCGAGGAGATCCCTTTTCTGATTCCCCGGCCAACTCGCCCCTTTAGACTACCTGAGGGGACACCTTAATTCACTTGCAATCACTCCATCGACCCACTGCTTCCAAGAAACAATTTTACGCTCTGACTGATTTACCAACATTCATTGCCCTTTGATTACCCCTCTTTTCCACCTTTATTTCCCGCAGCCTCTCGGCTCTACTTGGATACGTTCCTTTCCCGCCCTGTCTAGACAGTATGGAGATTCAACCAGAAGATGTTCGTGTTCCTTCTGAAGACTCCTCTCCGACCCAGGCACCTCCTGACGACACTCTCTCTCATCAAGAGCATCTGGATCCTACTCTATTGTCAAGCATCCCTCGCTCCGAGAATCAGTACAACGAGGACTACACTGACTACGCTCGTCAAGTCCACAATTCAGCTCACGGAGATTGGCCTGTTGCGGAGCCTTTTGAGGAATGGGCCTGTCGTCCATACCACAACGAACGCTATTGGTTTTATCGCGCTTGGTTCCACCACAAGACTTTTCCCTGGAACCACGAACACATTGAATACTACAAATCTGCAACTGGGTACTTCATCGATGATCACCCCGCTTCTCGATGGCCTCACACTTTCTCCCGCATTTGGGGCACCCGGGGCTGGCAACTTGTACTTTCTGCTAATCAAAGTCTTGACATTTGGAACCAATGCCAGCGATACGAAGACGCCCTACGTGAAGAAGAGGAACGCATTGCTGCTGAACAAGAGAGTCTCGCTGCTGCTCAACAACTTAGCCATCCTCCCCGCAGAGGCCAAAAACGACAGGCTGTGGACAATTTGGAGCACCTTAGCGTTCAGTACCAGGTGGAAGCTCTTCTACACAATTTCAAGCATCTTGACATTTCTCAGGTTCCAATGCTTCAGGGCCTCCCCGCTCAACAACAAGAAGACCTTATCAGCGGGGTCGTTCACACCCTCACTACATACCGGGACGAACTCCATCAATCTTGCCGATCAGACGATCAGCCCGGCCATTCCACTGCGTCCTCCTCGGCTCCTCTCGACCAGGTCCCCAACTTTGATCCTCTCAGCGTTGGCACTGGACTTCCACTTCCTGTACCCGATTCAGGATCTATGTCATTGAATTCCACATCGACCGAGTCTCAAAACACTTTAGAGCCTCCCTTTCCTTCGGATCGTCCTCATGATTAACATCAAGTTGAGGCCTCTATCGCCTTCCCGCACTCAGGACCCTCTTTGCTAGAGATTGAAAAGGTCCTCGTTTTCTTCTTCATATTTATGCAAAGCCTGTATTTTTTCCTCCTTTGACCACTCGTGACTATTCTTTTCCGCAGCCGTTGGCTCTGAACTTTCCCGCTGCCTTTCCCTTCTGTCTTTTCATCTTTCACCTCGCTCGATGATCTCTTCTCCCGGTCTTCGTGTACCAGAACCTTTGACACACACAATCCCTACCTCTCGTACTTCCTGGCGAGAAGTTCGTCAACCTTTTGAAACCTTGGACATGGTTCCTGACCTCTCCACCGTCCGCTTCGAACTGGACGTTAGTTTGCTCGTCTATCAACCCCTGAACTACATCACAGTGACCTTAGATTGCCAGCAGATTAACACCAAGGAGTACACGGTTGACGACCTCAAAGATGTGATCTACTCCCGCTTAGGCCAACATCGCACTGCCTTCTGGATGGCCTTACCCTCGACTGGTGACTCCCGGGTATGGGAAGTTCCACACACTTGCACCCTTGAAGACCTCGTCCTCTATTTCATGAACTCACGACAAGTCCGCCCACAGGGACTTTCCACCGAGTACCCCCGTGATTCCGTTCCTTTTCCCTACAGACCTCTCCATACAGTAGCTCCCCGACTACATGATGACGCCATCGGTCAACTTCGACTCCCACTGACAGCCTACCAGACTTATCGAGAGATCCGTCAGTTCACCTAGTCTCACCCCACCTTCAGCGCGGAGCTTAAAATCCCGCCTCCCTTCGGGGAGGCGTGTGTGTGTCACCCTTGGAGTCAGAGGGATCCGTCAGGATTAGTTCTTTTTCTTGTACTTTTACTTTACGGCAGGGGGACTGTCTACCCCGCAGAAGTGACAGTCCAACGAAGAGGCTTCTGTGGCGGTACTGATATCACTGGAGACGTCCAGTGACGTACCTGCAGTTTTACTTGAGACATTTCATCCTGGGCCCTGCTTTTGACTAGAACAAGCACTCCAGCCTTTGCAACGGTTCTTCATCCGCAGACTCTGCACGTTCCGTCGTCCTTGTCGCTCGATCGCTTCGCGGTTACAACTTGGAACTTTGGAGCTTGGACCTTTTTCTTCGGTCTCCTTTCAAGGTTTCTTCGGTTTCCTTTCAAGGTTTCCCTACCTGTACCCTTAGGAAATGGAACCCTAGGCCGGCGTGTGGCACCGCTGTCAAATCAGTACGCATATCCATGAGTGTGTCAAACCCTGTCTCAAAGGGTCTTCAACCTTCACCTCATTCATGCGATGGTGTATCAGCAGGGGGCGACAGAGTCGCTGCGTGGCTGTCGCCAACGAAGCTCCTTGCAGTTGACGAGGATAACACAGCCGATCACCGTGACGTACCTGCATATTGCACTTTGGGGAACCTAAGTGTGCCCAAAGCTATCCACTGCTTTGTTTTCGTATTAAAGGGCTAATGAGGTAAAGCGCTAATGCATCCGGAACTCAGCAACTGATTGAATGCTCGACCCGTTGAGCTCTATATCTAAGTGTGTCTTCGCGGCATCGTCCCACTGCGATGTGCCGTGTGATCCGCAGTGAGACGGAATTGCATCGTGAACTGTTTTCTGATCTCAATGTCTTCTTGAGAGAGCTGAATCAATACCGGGGGGTCCACGGAATTCATTTTTACTGAATAGTTCATGCATGCTTCTGAATAATCATGCATCGCTTTTAAGCTGTTTTTTCTCCTTCTTGCGCTTTCTCTTTCTAGGTCTTTGTTCGTTACTAGAGGCGTCTTAGGTTGTAACTGAGGCTCTTTCAGTCAAGAGTGCGCCGGATTCGTCTTGATGGCCAAGTGAATGTCAACACACCCCCACACCCCCTGGTTCTCTTTCTTTTGTTAGGTCTTCTTCTTGAGGTTTGTTAGGTTGTTTTTATCAGGCTCGTTCAGTTGATCCACCACCCCACACACACAGTGACCCCCAAACAAACCCCAACCCCCCCTCCGCTTTCGTTTCGTTCTCTCCTGCCTTTTGTTTCTCTTTCTAAGCCTTTCTGTCTTTTAGATGCTTTTTAGGCTTGTAGCTAGGCTTTTCAACGTGCGCTGTTCTTCTTGTTGGAGAAGCTTTCCTTCCTTTCTCATTTTCTCCTTCTCGATCTTTTGTTCCTTGCTAGAGGCCGTTTGGTTGTTGAGGAGGCTTTTTGTCCAGCGCGCGCCGAAATATCGGCTATCTGCGCGTGCCCTGCCACCAAATCTGCACAAAGTACTGCGCCTGCCACTAAGTCTGCACTTCAAGGTCCGCAAAGCGCTGTGCCTGCCACGAGATCTGCGCAAAGTACTGCACCTGCCACGAAATCTGCAAGGTCCGCAAAGCGCTGCGCCTGCCACAAGATCCGCGCAAAGTACTGCACCTGCCACAAAATCTGCACTTCAAGGTCCGCAAAGCACTGCGCCTGCCACAAACTCTGAAATCTGCGCAAAGTACTGCGCCTGCCACGAAATCTGCGCAAAGCACTGCGCCTGCCACGAAATATCGCCCCGGCCAGTGGATGCCTCGCGGTGGACTGCTAGTCCGCCGGGCCTTGTCCGCTGCAGCCCCATCTTTAGCTGAGTGCGGTTGAAAACTCGTGCAGTTGATCATGGGTCATTGGAAAACAATTAGGGATTCGAGAGAGACTTTCCATCATCTGGGTTAAGTTGAATAATGAATCCGTCGACCGCTCAACTACACCGCAACTATGTCGGGGCCTAATCAGAATTCAACTCAAACGGATGTGTGTGTGTGTTTTTTTGCGCTTTCGCCCGCTACCGCTGTTTCAATGCTATTTTGCGATTTCAGCCACAACTGCCAGACGTTTCAGCCACAACTGCCAGCAGTCCGTACCCAGTCCTTCACAACCCCAGGTCCCAAGGGTCCCAAGTCCTTCGCTGCCGCAGCTCCAAACAGCAACAGACTGGATCCTTGGTCCATCCTCGTTGTGAACGTTTGGCCACGAAAAACACACTCAACTTCTTTATTTTTTATATACGGTATTTATAAACATATATCGACATATATAGTAATATAGTTATAGAAGAGTTAGCTTCACAACAAATGTGCTTACAAGTGGGTATCAAGGAGAATTTCGATAATATAACGTGGAGACAACAACAGTTGAACCATTGCTCCCACTGCGTCTTGAAGTCTTGCTCTGCAATTGTCAAAAGGCTTGAGCCTTTGGCAGTTGTGAAGGCAAACACACATAAATAGGAGCCAATACAAGCCATGCCAGCGAGGAAAATTGAATGCATGTCCATGCGATTTGGCTTTGGTCAAGCTTGGCATGGGTGTGCTTGTCGGTGTAAGAAGCCCTGTCCAGTGACAAATATGCCTATTTATGCCAACTCTAGGAAAGGATCGCAACACCCATAGCAATTGCAATGGGTGTGGTGATACTGTGTGTTCTTTGCTCACGCAACTTCGCTGCCGAGCAATTTGAGGATCTAGGCTTTTCAACGAACCCACTGGTCATGCTTTGCAGGATAATGACTTGTTGCCAAGATCCAAATCTACGTGGCTTGGACAACACTTTGCTGCCGCCCTTTAGCAACTGCTCAACTAATCTTTTCGCCTTCCTTGTACCTCATGCTGATCATGAATGAGTTGCTTCTCAAACATGCCTTTACACGATTTGCTGTGGCGCCACACCTCTACCGTCTTCTATCCAGCCCGCTAGATATTAGATATGGTTGTCCAATGGACAGCTTGCCATCTGAGTGAGCTCTTCCGACTATTGTTACATGTTCCCTCGCAAATCTTTGTCAAATCAAGTGTTCAACAAACAGAAGACATGGCGCACGTCCCTGACACCACCTTGCCATCAGGCCAATACACTGTTCCATCACCTTGAAGAAGTTGGCCAGAAACAAGGTCACACAGCACTCCCATGTGTCTCAGAAGTGGACCATGCTTGAGATTGTTCTGATAAGTGCCGACAAACCTGGCCCCTGTTGGCCATCCGTAGGTCTGACGCGCAGGGTTGCGCAAACAAGCGCATCATTGACAAAGAACGGACTTGTCACAGTGTCACAAAGAACAAACTTTTCTCACAATCAAATGCAAACGGATTGGTTCAAAGTCCAAAGGAATATCGGCCCTGCATTGACTTAAGCCGACTTAGCCCTGAACCCCTTGACCATGCATTTGATCGTCTTCCCATTCGCCTGGATGAATATTAAATGATTAAATGACATCAAACAATCGGACTTCCACATGTGAAATTGGACTTCCACATCTCGTGCATGGCGTTTGGCCTTCGTAATAGTGGCCGTTGCTCCATGAGTACTTGCCCTGGCCTTTCAGGTGTCGGAATCGGCATCCTACATGCTCAGGCTACATGTTATAACAAGTTATGACGAATAGGTCGGAGCATGTCAGGGCGCGTGCCATGCAGCTTTCCATCCGAGACCTCCAAGCAGCCGACACCACGGGTGCCATGGTGGGTCACACCCCGGGACTCTACGCCACACTGGTTCGTATACAAACAAAAGATAACAAAAGCACTGACTGACTGACACAGTCTCTGTTTCGAGCAAACACACGGGTTTTGAGCAAACACACGGGTTGCATCTGAAACAGCTTACGAAACACAAACACCTGACACGGGAATGGTCAACAGGATCCGTTTCAGGCCGTGACTTCTCCGACATAGGTTGATCCGTCGGGGAAGTAGATGGAAGCTTGCCTGGTGGAATGTCCAAGCAAATGAAGGCCAAAGAAGGCTTTGTAGAGAGTCACACTTGTTTAGTATACAATATATTTCTATAATATTAATATGTGCAATGATTGTAACAGTTAACATGGAAGACGAGGTCTGCATCGCCAAAAAAAGGCGTCAGGACTGAGATAAGCGGCCCCTGCTTCTTGCCCTCGACAAACTGACCTGGCCAGGCACAGAGAAGTTTCGCTTGAAGGCTTGAAGCTGCTGGGGCTTTTGACACTCCCGCATGTTGCTTCTCGAGGCCCCCAAACAATGCATGTTCGCTGTGCAAGGAAGCGGACAATGTGGTATCAATTTGTAATCACATGTTCTAAATGGGCGGGGACGATGGCAGCCACTGTCAATGTCAATTGCTGAACAGGACATAAGAGTGGCCGGATTCTTTGCACTGATCATTTTGGTTTCCTGCAAAGATCGCAAAGGTACATGCCAATTGACCCAACACAGAGGATAGCACAGGCTGCATGGTGGGATTAGTGATCTAGGTCGCTCACATTACCAGGGCCCAGTGGATGATGATGCTTAGGTTGTAGGCCTTTCCCAAAAATAGTGATAATTACCATCCTTTACTGACTGTTTCTGGTTTCCTGGGACACCCTAGGTCTTCAAATCGCGGATCTCCACGCAAAGCGATTTGCTTCGCCTTGGTGGATGGCTCCTTCCGCGGTGGTTTCCCGCCCTTCGCCATCCTTCGTGCCATTCTTCCACCTAGGCATACTTGCTGGTGTGCCATTTTGGGGTGCACTGCATAGTTTTTGTTTGGATCAAAATCAAAAATCAATCTATCATTCTTGATTCTTGAGCCCCCTGCTGTCCCTCATATTTTGCGCCCGTCGGCAAGGTGAAGGTAGCATAACCATGAACCTGGAGCATTGGGCTAAGAGATGCCCCTCACGACCAAGCCATCTCTCCATGTCGACCCAGTTCTACAATGCATGTGGGTCAAAATTCAAGACCCCACTGCTTTTGGTGGTCTTTTCCTTTCTCGTAAAAGCCCTGACTTGGTGCACGACTCTTGACACTGACAAAAAGATGCTGAATGACTGGGCATCCAACCAAGCCGTGCTCAAACTGGCCACTGTACGAGGAGCCATCAGGTAGGGTCAAGACACCTCTGCCGTGCCTGATGTGCAAGGACGAAGAACAATTGCACATCATCATTGCGTCACAATGGACATTTTGATGAAAAAACATTGAGACACGTAGCGCCTTGGAACTTGATATACTGGTCATGAATGCCATGATTTGCGTCTGGGAACTGGGAACTCTCACGTTGCAGCAAAAATAAACCCTTGGAGATGTATGGAGACGTAGTGATGGTTTTGGACTAGTCCGAGCCCCAGCAGTTGCCAGTTGCTGGAGGTTCAGTTTTTTACACTGTGTGCCATTCGCTACTCGGCGATGGTATCTACAGCCCCCACTTTGGACACCAGGGCCGAGCACCATGATACTAGGCCCGAGCCCGACATCACCCCACCCAAACGGCTGCAGGGGAAGACGGGCCTCACGGTTCCAACCCATTCACCTGCATAGACGCTGCCATCCTCAGAGTGCACTGCGTCCAAAGCATCGGAGCGATTGGGAGACACCACTGGTGGTGAAAACGCCATGATTGGTGGTGCCCACTCGTAAGGTCTCCATAAATTGGGTTTCTGTTTTCCCCACCCCTGTTTTTGGGGTTTGCAACTTGCAACCAGAGAATACCTAAGAGGAGGGGGGTGAAGTATATTGAAATTGTGTTGAAGTCTAAAGCAGCTGGGCCAAGGACGGCTAACAGCTGCCTGACAGGATTGGTCTTATCTGAGATTCGAATGCAGAATAGAGCTGTTTATTGTTGCATGCTCTTGTCTCAACAAAAAAACACCTATATATATAAGCCGACCAGCTGCAAACACAAGCCAGATCTGCGGTGACATCTTCGTGGCTTTTCCTATCCTCTGGACCTGGCCACGCAGCACGAACATCTCGGTTCTTCTCCGCAGAAAAGCAGTGTCCACGTCGGTCCCGGTCGCAGAAAAGCTGCTTTGGCGTCGCGGCCGATGTCACACCAGTCAGTCTCTGGCGTCGGGGCCTCGTCGCAATAGATCTCTGCGCGAGCACCGTCTTCTGCACCAGCTGTGATCACAGAAGCCGCCTGAGAAGGCGGAGTTCTGCAATGACTTGAGCTTTTCATGAGGCATCATGAGGCCCAAAATAACTCATATCTTTCCACCTATGAACTGCCAACAGCTGTGTAGGCAAAGATTCAGCAAGTGATTTTGCAAGATTGAGTCAAAGATAGGCACCACTTCCAATGTTTTCTCCAGGCTTTGCGTCACTTCTGCGCAGCCTCACCAGCAGTAGTATAGATTCAACAAATCCCAAGCGTGCCAAAGTCGAGAACATGGATGCCTGTCTCGGATCTATATTATGTCCCTTAAAACTCTTGAATCAATCGATTTAATAAACAAGATCTTACGAGCTAACCTAAAGGTTTGTTGCCAATGCTGCAGCTTTTATGCATGATCGGACATCTTACAACAATAACATGATCTTGATACATAGAAAGGTTTCTTCCCTCAACAGCTGTGTTCAGCTTCATAACACCATAGCAGTGTTCGGATCCTAATAGAAAGTAGATGCCATGAGCCATGAGCCAGTTTTTGCCACTATGAACAGTTCGGCAAACAAAGTCTGAATCTTCATTACTTCTTGATAAATATACTCCTATATAAATGTGTATAAAGACAACAAACTATGCTGCATTCAGAAATTCATTTTGCGGCCTTCTCATCAGAATCTTAACTAGGGAGGCAAAAAAAAGCACCATGCAATACCTATTAATATCTAATATGTCAAACGTATCAGGTCAGCAACATTCGGAATTTGGAAGAGCACGTTTGTTTGGCAACAGCTGTCTGATTGGCTGATTCGTATTGTTCTTGGTCACTCCACATTCCGATGCTTCAAGCAGCCGAACGGCAATGCATACTTCAGGGTACTGATTATACAAAAGTGTGGACGATCTCTGTAAATATATATATAGAGAAAGAATAACAGCACATTGTCTGTTTAGCAGTTTGAGATTACAAGCAGCAGTTGAGGCGAGCACGGGACTGCAAGTTGTCATTCTCCATCAAAACATCGGTGAGTCTGGACCTGAAAACATACAGAAACAGACTTCCAAACTCCTTCACCACACAAACAGTCAGACTGCAACGAGGCAAACTTATGGACTTGTTTCCGAATCCCTCCAGCAAGCTACCCGCTCTTCATGTACTCCTCACCTTAGCCACTTCCGCAGCCAAAAGCGGAAAGGCGGAGCACTCAGCCACACTGAGTTACCGTGGCCTAGCCATGTCCTCCGCTGGCTTGCAGCATCAACTGCGTCCTGGCGAAACATGCAACACCTCCTGCCCTTGGAAAGGACTTGTCGCTGGTTGGTCACTAGCAATTCTTCTTTTAGTTAAACCATGTTGAAGCAGAAGCAGCTTTTGGTTGGCAAGGTCCTTCAGCGGCTCATCATCGCCTTTATAGCCAGTCCGACATCGTGGAACCGGCAAAGGCAAAAACACGGTAATAACATGAAGTTGAATCACGTGGGAAGACGTGTTACACTTGCTCCGCAAACAAATGCGGAATGTTGGAAGCATTCCCTCAGTGCCCTGGCCGGCGTGCCTTCTTTCTCGTCAGATTTTAAGTCCAATTGAGAGTCAGTGATGGTGTGGATAGCCTTGGTCGTGATGCTCTAGAGCACAAGTGCCTAGTCAGCTTGTCTTTGAGACTTGCTCTGCTTGGGTCCGAGCGCTAACACTGCTATCCTGGAACAGTCTTTCCACCTTGTCAACTCTTCAAACGATGCTCGTGAATCAAGCTATATACTGACTGCACACTTCTCCCTGGCCAGCTAAAACAAAAACGATTACCATAAAGAATGCTCAAAGTCACCACTCCTGCAAGACCTATTTGCTCCTCTCAACTGTCGGTTCCAAACACTGGTACAAGAATCTATCTGAGCTTTTCACGAGGCCTGCTCGCCTCTGTCGGCTGAAGAACTGCTGAAGCACCTAGCGATAGCGCCAGGCGAGGCACTGTCAGCCAGAAAAAAACACTGTGGAGATGTCACATGGGCCAATCCACTGGATTGACTGTTGAAGATCTCCAAACATGCAAAACAAATATCTTGTATGGCCCTGTATGGAGGGTGTACTTTTTCTTTGTTTGTGCCGGAAAGTTTGGAGCCATGCACATGTTTGATTTCCCCCCCATACTATATTCCGCAAAAACTCCACTGTTAGACAACGAAAACTAGATCAAACACCCTAAACCAACTCTGCATGACAAAATATGAACTGGGTAGTGATAGTAGTGAATGATGTTCTTTATCATATTGTTTTTACTAATGTTTTATAAGTTCTATACTTGACTAAAAAAGATTTTTTAAAAAAAACGTGAGACCCATTCATTCGATTGCCATCTGCCTCGAAGGACAAAGGTTCGCCGCTCGCACAGGCGCAGCCTCGGTCGTCCGGTCACCGGCGTTTCGGGTGCGAGCCGAAGTGGTCGGCCGTTCGTCCCAAGAGGTCTAAGAATTCTTAGCTTATCTGAGTGCATTGTTTTCTGATGTTGCATGATCTGCATACAGGAACGCATGAGGTCGGCAGACTGTATAATTGTACTGCATCCAGATGATCCAGTCTGAGGTCCAAGCAAAATGGAAGCATCTCGATGGACTCTGCGGACGTTTTCCCTCCCTCACACGAACGGATGGCATGGCACCGGTGTTCATGACAGTCCCACCCGGCCCGGGTAAAGTACTTAAGCCATTGGTCATGCCAGTAGCCTACATGCACCTAACATTGCAAAACATAAGGAATTAATGGCCGTAAAGCATGAGATAAATTACTTATCCAACCCATTGCCAGACACCACAAGTTTATGAAGAGATTCCTCCCCTTCTCTTCAGGAAGGTGTTCACCATTCCTGTGCTTTGAGATGTCTCGTTTCGAAGCAAACTGTCCACCGCACCCATCAATCGAGGCCCTTGCACCATCCACCAGGACGCGCTTGTACACGAAGTCCACATACCTCATTTGGCGACCAAGCAACTCTTCGTGCAAGGGGTAGAGTTGATGTGTCAGAGCAAAATATAGATAGCATGCACTGCAGCATTCACTGTCGAGCGAAGATAAATGTCTCAGGTTCTCGAAAGATCTGGGACACAAATCTTGCTTTCAGCTTCTGCACTCAGCAGCTCGGTATCCCAAGTCCCCCGGCTTCTCTCTCTCATTGGAATCCAGGTCATCTTCATGCGCCAGGATGTAGTTGAAGCGTCGGAGCTCAGTCGAGACTTTGGTGTTGGAACACATGGGATGATGTGGAATCATGTCTCAAGAATCATCATTCACATGCATCTGTTTGCGCTAAACCCAAGTACAGATGCCTTAAGTGAGGGATGCTTTAAGCTTTCGCATCTCGTTTCACATCTTGTGGATGCCCTGCTGTTCGCTGCCACGAGCTGTTTCACATCTTCGCACTAGCTTAGTGCGGTGGCCTAGCCTGGGCCCTTATAGTGAACAAGGGCCCAGGCCACCGCGCTAAGCTAGTGCGAAGAGCGAAGCTAAGACTTGTGGAAGTCTGGCCGTTCGCGTTCGCTTGGTCGGGCACCATGCGCTGCTTTGTCACACCTCCCTGGGCAGGCAAAGACCATGGATGAGCAGCACGAAGAAGAAACATGAAGAAACACCACGACCCGTGTGCCACGTGTCCCGCCTTGTCATCTTGCAAGTCTTTGAAAGTTGAGCTATCTCAGTGATGGTGTCAACATCGACAACCATCATTGCTACAAACAGCCATCGTCTATCCAACTGAATGTAGAATCTTGCTTATATTTCAACCCCCAACATGAAGAGGTTTAATATCCAAATGGTGCTCGTTAATACTTTGCTTTATTAAATCAGGATATTCTACATTGTCCTACATGTGCAGTCGCACCGCTGGCATACCTGGCGGCTTTATGTAAGGTCCCTGCAATTCAACAGCCTGGCGGCGATGCCTGCAGTCATCAAACATACCAAACATAGCCAGCGTGCTATGTTGGTTTTTCATCGTCGGCTTGATGTTTGGTTTGATATGAAATACCTCAGTTGTTGGTTTTTCACCGTCGGTGTTGCTCTTCAATTCTTGCTGTCCGCCTGCTGTGCTGTCAATGAGGCCACCCTGCTGGTGCATGACCTGCAGCCACAGTGTGTGGTCGTTTTGAGGGCATCCGGGATCTGTGGCTGTTGGTCGGGGGAGCTATTTAAAACATAAGACACCAAACATCAAGAAACCTCTGCATCCCAACCAACTTGGCCAATTCTTGCGTTCACTTGTCGCACAGCCAATGAATAGCTTCGCTCGGAGTTCTCGTCTGTTCTCTTCTCTTGTATTCTGCCTTTCTCTCTCACTCACTCACTCACTCTCTCAGTCAGTCAGTCGGTCGGTCGGTCGGTCGGTCGGTCGGTCAGTCAGTCAGTCAGTCAGTCAGTCACTCTCTCTCTCTCTCTCTTTCTTCCTTCCTTCCTTCCTTTCTTTCTGTCTCTCCTCTCCCTCCCTCTCTCTCTCTCTCTCGCGGTTGCAAGATTGGACGTGGAACTTTATTTTGCTTGTGACGGTACATGCACAACCATATGTACTACTATACAGCACAGTTCACCCTAGATGCACAATTCTCTTCTGATCACCGGCGCAAGAGATATTGTAGGGAGAATGCTGTCTGCCAATCAATGCGTCCATCATGGGAGTCCAATGTGTTGAGTTGTTTCCAATCGATTCATCAACGGACGAACCTTGGGCGAAGGACTACGACGGACCCCCCAAGTCCCAAGCACTGGAGTACACTCGCGAGAGTGTGCCGAGCATGAAGGTGGCCATCAGATACATCACAAATGACCTCGGCCCAAGGCCCAAAGCCGCCCAGGCCACGAAGCAAGGTAATGCCCATCGAATCATACTACGAAGTCTATGACTTAGTCTGAACAAACAAAGGATCTTGAGGATTTCACGGCACCTGGAGCCAAATGAACACGATCGTCATACCTAGGAACTCGATGATGTTTCGGACTCACAACATCAACAACCATTGCTGCAAGCGGTGCTTCTCTGAGAACTGCACTCTCAAACAATGCCTCGAATGCACGTAGTAGTGCACGCAGCACGAATAAAAGCGATGAATTCACAATGAATTAAGAATGGCGAGAGTTGAAGTAGCACTTTGAAGATACTTGAAGGAATGCTGCCGGCTTGCATGTGTGTCAAAGGAGGAAAACTCACCACCACTCTCAAAGGACACCTGAGAAGGCAAGTCTCTCTCTCTCTCTCTCCCTCCCTCTCCTTTTCCCATTTTTTTTAGTCATGCACACAACGTTTCTTCAAACATACTCAAGTACATACAACATCTCTTTGTCAAAAAAAATAGAAATCCCCTGACCCCAAGGTGTTTTGCATCGGCATCTACTTAGTATTTTCCCCGGACCAGGTCTTCTTCAAGGGGGGGCTCCTGGCTCCTCCCTCTTCAACAAACAGTCCGTCAGTGCCATGTGCGCTCGCACGGAGCCTTGAGACCGTGGTATGTTCTGGTCCAGGAGACTGTAGGACTTGCCTCAAAGGGTCACCGATATTGTGTCATAACATGTCATAACATGATAAACATCATTACTTATAACAATGAACAGGAACATGTATGGTATGAAGTATGAAATAGATCAAACAATCTTTTTGCAACACACACACATCAATGTCATTATTTAACAACTGAAATATGCATGAAATTATGAGATTCAATCTCAAGTTTGAGGCCAGCATTTAAGAACATCGCCATCGTGCGACGCTTCTGCGTCCAGTCCCTCTTTGCTCTCACAGTGACACATGCAACCTCGCAGCAACTTCAGCTGAGCAAATCAGCAAGCTGAACAATCAGCAAGTAGTTCAGCAAGTCATAGTGCTAGGGTCGTGACTAAGCCATTGTTGCTCTTGATTCGGATGCGGTCGCTCTTTAGATCCATCTGGCAATAGCCCTGAGGTCGGCTTCGTTGGCGCGACCGGCGCGAGCGGCGACGTTGGCGCACCTTGTTGGTATAGAAGATGTGAATCTTCACGTCCGCACCAGTCAAACGCAGCCTGTCGAACGGTCTTGCCAAGCGGAAGTCTTCGCTTACTAGGGTTCTTGGTGTAGATGTGCAAGCAATATAAGTCAACAACATTCAACAACCGCTGCGACTTTGCCATGTCGGAGCAAATCATAAACTTCACACGTTGGTTGGATAATCTTGTATACAATCACCTCTACCAACTATAATTATAACTGAAGCTTTCGCTTTTAGACCAACACCACCCAAAACATACATCTCAAAGCGAGGTGGTGTTGGTTTCGTCGCCGCATGTCGCTGCACCCGAGAGAGCTCTAGTCATTCAGTCGCTTCGCATACAAAAAGCATTGCTGTAGTGGTCAAGAAAGGAGAAATTCGAAGATAGAGGGGTTCTTCAAGACCCAGCTTTTCAGTTGAGAAGTGTCCCTGTATTTCACTGTAGGCTTACTTCACTGCCACGATACTACTCGCAACACTCTCAAGTAGTCTTAAGACTTGTCACGTTGCCTGGCCCTAGTAGCGTTCGGACGCTATGCTTGGTGGAGGCCATCGCAATGCTCGGTTGGAGTCCATCGCTACGAACGGAACAAGATACTAGTAACAAAGGGCATCGCTACTAGTAGCAACCGGTTTCTTTCTTAGCTCCTTCACTTCATAAGCTTTTTCACTCTAAGTCTATGTTTTCTTCCTCACTGAGTGCCGGACGGTGGACCCTGTGGACCAAAAGGAGAGGTCGTCAGCATGATTCCTGCTTGGTCAACATCTGCAACTACATCTAATAATTATACATGTAATGAAATGCAAAGGATTAACAAAATCCATCCTCATCCATCCTGAAGAATAAGAAGGGGCCTTTTTAGTCTTGTGGAGTTATTGAAGTTCATTTCGAGCATTCCAATCCATCAACTGGAGAACCAACTCAATTTCTGGCCCAAGACACGCTCATCGAAATTGCTGTACCTATTGTCCAGCAAAAGCCTCGCACATGACAGGTCATGCCAGCAAAAACCTGACAGCTTTGCAACAATCCAACCCTCTAACAACGCATAAGGACGCCCTGCGCTGCCTGCCTGGAATCCGAATCTCCAAACTCATCAGTCTTTGCAGCGGTCAACACCTGGCGATCTTCACTCTGACCATCTCCCTGAGCTCGACATTTGTCCAGGTTTGCTGCATTTGGCGTCCCTCTCAGACACAAACTTTGCATTTGAAGCCACCGTGTTTAACCAGCGGCTTGCGTAACGCTGCTACGTTCTCGCAGTGTAACGCTGCACGAACTGAGTCCTTGAACTGCATAAAAAATGGTTTTCAAGCGCGGGCATGATTTGTAACTCCCCGGTCACCTCGTCCACAGTCAAGGAGATGAGTTCGCCGGGAGCAAACTGCTTCAGGATACTTCCGGAATGATTCAACAGGACCTGACTCCAAGCAATGCACGGAGCGGAACGGGTTTTGTCTGTGAGACGTGTCGCAATACGACATATTACCGGACGCTTCGCAAATGAGCGGAACTGAAACTAGCAGTGCATGATATGAAATGATCATACAGCTGAGTCATTCTGGGTCTAACTTCAACCAACTGACTCTGATCTGATTGAAAAATGAATCAAATTGCGTGCCGGATTCTGTGATCGTGGCCGTCGTCACTCCGTCTGAGGAAGCATCGCTGCTCCCGAACAAGGTCTCCCTGGGTTTGGCGGGCGTCTAGGCGGTCGCGGTCGGCGGACAGCCCAGTCCAGGCAACACTGGCAGCACGTCATATTCATATTCGGAGCCACACCCCAAACAAAGGGGATGGCTTTTGCGAAGACTGGTGCCTGTGGTACATCTCACCTGGCCTTTTTACGAATGTCCAGGGTCCTTTACAGCTCTTTCAGCTGTCAAAAGAGGAGAACGTGCTGAACGAGACTTGCGCTCGCTCTGGGAGTTGTATTGACACTGCATGCCGAGATGATGTGTAAGATCTTCGGAGATCTCGCTGAAGCCATCGAAATGTTCTGCAAAAAGACTGACAGGTCCTATCATGTTCTATAATATACAGTTCTATCTATGAATCTTAGACCGTCATTTCTCTAAATCATCTTGTATCCTGTCACTTCTCAGATCCCTGAGGTTTTTGAAGGGACCTGCAAAAAGCTCAGCAAGTAGTGCTATGCGTGAATTAATTGTCGTGGTAGCCCGGTGTCCACTTCGTTGCAAGATTTGTTCGAAAAAGGACCCAAGTTCCAAAGAAATACATCTCTGTCTTGACCCGTTCCTATACACAGCTCTCAGGTAAACTCTCGGAGCTTCCAGAGCTCGTCCTCTCACTGATGGCCTGAGCTCGCTCCGGATCCGACCCTGTTCACGTCTCTGTTGCAGGGAATTCGACCAGCCAGTTGCTGGCGTTTCTTCTGCAACGGTTGGAACAAACATCCATGGAAGGAAACTAAGCAGGAAAGGAAGCGACAAGAACAAAAGCACTTTTATTTGCAAATGTTCCAAAGACATCCAAAGACTTGAGCAACCAACGACACACAAAAACAAGAAATAAACAAAACATACGTAGTGACTTTAAGGCAGAACATGTGATAAAAACCAAACACGAGAACATGAGCACATATGAGCACTGTCATCGCACGCACCGTCTGACCAAAAGCCACACATTTCGGGTGAAGGCACAGATGCAGTGACAGTCTCTGACATCTATAGATACAGCTAGCATGTATAGCCATCCATCTTCGAGAAATCGTCGGTCTGGTTTCAGCTACTGAAATGGTCTCTCTCCCTTTTCGCCCCAGTGGAGTTTCTATCCCGAACTCCACCCCGTTCGTCGTTCGGACGTCGGAGTCTTCCGGTGCCATGACCGGTCCCGGAGACCAAAATCAGCGAAGCCCCGCGCGCGTTTGGAGATATGTTGCAAGTGATTGATTCAAACATCATCTATATATAAAGGAACTCACACCAAGAATACTTCGACTTTGCAGCTCAGCGTCCGCGTACTCGGGTGAATCGGCGATCTCTCTCCAGAAGCGTTGAGATAAAACGCTCAAGCCAAGGATGAGAACGAGCAATAAACCGCCCAAGTCAGCTACGATAGCCATCCATAAGGCCAAATAGCCAAATAATGCGAAGCCAACCTCCACAATCTTCACCAGGCAGGGAAGGATAATGTTCAACCGCTCAATCCAAACGGCATAGCGACAAAGCCTGATGCACTGTGAGAGTCGTTGCAGCTTGTCGGTCATCATCACCATATCAGCCGAGTTCGCTGCTAACGCTGCCGATGTCTCACCCATGGCGACGCCGACGCTCGCAATGGCGAGCGCTGTCGCATCATTGATGCCATCACCGAGCATCAGTGCAGGCTTGCCTGCCGTTTATGCACAATAGAGCTTTTCAATTGTGTTCATGTTGACCAAGGTTCGCCACTTCACATGTAACAAAAGCCAAGTGCATTTCACATGTTTGGAGTCTGACAGATTTTTCGCCTCGACAGTCTTGCCCGCTGTGATTTCTTAATCTGGGTCACCGACACCCCAGTAATCGGGAGGACTGAGAGTAGCGACACCCCAGTGCAGGACTCAGAGTGGCTGCCCCTCGTGCTCGTTTGAGTTTGAAGTTTTCCAGGGACAAATGAGACAAAGCGAGCCCACACAGTTGGTGTCCCAAAAAGCCACGGTGTTACCGCATGTTACTGCATGTTTCCTTCATCCTGATCTGCATGTTAAGGATTCAAAAAGGGCAGATAAAGACGGAGACGGTCCGGTCTCCGGTCTCCTGCAGGTTTCAAGTCCCCAGGGCCCATTGACAACTCAGGTCCCAAGGGCCGATGCACGGCGATGCTTCCGGCGGAGAAGCGTTTTCAATCGAAAGATATTCAGTTCATTCATGAGGGTTGTACACCTTCATGAGGGTTGCCCTTGCAACCTACCCTTTTTAATACTTTTCATATCTTTTCATCCTGGTCCTTTGGCATGGTGCCATGATTCTTTTCAAGGCATTCCGACGTCGTGCGCTGTACCGACAGCCCCATGCAGCGTGCACGCAGAGGACGCCCCACCTGCCTGAGTCTTCCTGCTTCTGAACCCAATCGTGCTTGTCCTCTGGATGCATTGAGAAGTAGCAAACAGACGGATCCAAACCAGTCGCAATGGCAACCTTGGCTTTGTGGCTTTGACTGGTGACGCAGCCAGGCTTTGAGATCTCAATGTGCTCGGTCTGTCTTTGCAAGTAGGTGTTCTGTCTGTATCGCAAGAATCATGAGCAAAACAAACAACATCAGATCACAAAAAAAAGAAAAAACACTGGTCCTGGTTTGCAGCGGAGAAACATGCCTTCCGGCTGCTTCCGCATCGCCGGTCAACATGACTGGTTCACAGCCCAAAGCGTTCAATTCCTCGACCACTTTGGCTGCATCGCTGCGGATAGTGTCGTTGAGTGCCATGCCAAGCCGCAAGGTGCCTAGGTTGCGCCGTGCGTTGGGACGAGGCTGGGCTCTGAGTGACATGTTTTGGGTCGACCAATTCAAATAAAATCAAATATAAATATAAAACCAAGTGAACGTCAACGTATTGGATGCTTTCATTTTGATCGACATGGTACCACCACATTCATGAGTACCAAACACATCACAGTACACATCACATGAGCAGTAAGTCGCAGCCAATGTACCGTTCACCACCACCGCCACAGTAGTGTCGTGGGGATGACATCGCTGAAAATTGGCGAACATGGATCTGGCCCCGGGATCCGCGACAGCTTCCAAGACTCGATGATTTCCAACGAGAACACTCGCCGTTTTCGATCCAAAAGATACATTGCCTCAGTTGCCCGGCCGCGCTGACACGTCAACGTTTCTTGCCGCCGGCCGGGCAAGGTCAGCAAAAGAAAGGCAAGCAAATAGAACAAACAAACTGCTGCGCAACCGCTGCTCGACCGGAAAGAAAAGCTGCCAAGAATAGCTTCAAAATCACTTCAACTCGACCTATGGCTTCTTTGTTGGGTTGGACCACCAAACTCGAACATGATCAAACTAACATAAATATCATAAATTAAACTACTTAACCAGGCACAAACATGGGCACACAAACACACAAACCACCCCAAATAAGCACGACTTCACCGCCTCCACGTCACCTTGCGCGCCGACGCCTGGGAGGTTTTTGAACTTCTTCACGGCTGGCTCGTCGGCGGTTTCGAAGGCCTCGCCCACGCAGCCCACGGCCTTCGAGACGATGGCCGCACTGATGGGATGAGCGGATTTCCTTACCGCGCAGGCTCACCGGACCGGGGGAGGTACCGGTTTACGGTGAGGGAGGAGTTCAAGATGCGCGAAAATGGGAGGTTCTATATAATTGGACTTAGACTTAGTATAGAGCATCAAAATTGTGGAAAAGCATCAAAATGCTTGAATATACGGAATAGAACTGATAATAGATGATAATTGGATCATGGAACCATGGGAAAGTCGATGAACCCTGGCAGGCAAAATCCCACTTGGGAACTCCAGCAGCGTCCTGCGCTCGTTGCGCTCGCTGCGCTTGTGGTGTCACGTCGCTCCTTCAAGTCCGTACCGGCCAAGCAACATCTCCACAGCTGCAGCCATCTTGAGAGGGTCCAAATCACCTGCATCTTCGGGCACGGAAAAAGAATAAGCTACTAGGAGCAAAAAGGGCATCGCCACTAGGGGCTCCTGGCATCGCTACTAGGAGCAAGGACGCTACGAACGGGGCTCCTGGCCTTACTAGGAGCAATGTTCGCTACGAACGGAGCTTGGACAGCCTGGCTGACTTGGACGGCGATAGGGGGCGTTTTGCAGATCTTCTACGGACATTTGTGGAGGGTCTTTTCGAAGGCGTGATCTTTCTAAAAGAACCGCGACGAACAAAGCCCGCGAACGAACCGCGTCGCGTCGCGTCTGTTTCGCCTGGATCACTTCCTTGCACAAATGTTTCGACGTGAAGGACCGCAAATTCACCTTTGGTGAGCGTCCCGGTCTTGTCCAGACCGGCAGAGCGAATCGACGGCCTCGGAGGCGCTGGACCGCAGCAAAATTGCAAATCCAAAGAAGCACAAACCATTTCCTGTATAATACGGTTACTGATACTGCTAATGAAATGAAAATACAATAATAATGTTCCTGTTAATGAACATAAACAATTTGATAATACTGTTACATGTTACTGTTGTTATGATTTGTTATGTTGATGTCATGTTATTTACATTTCAAACAAGTTGCAGCAGCTCCACTGTCTGTGGCTTCTTGATGAGCACTCCACGGGTGGCAGCAGCTGCAATCGCACACGTGGTGGCCAAAGGAGCACCAATAACGATAGCACAAGGACATGCAGTGAGTAGGATCACCAAACCACGGTGGATCCAATCATGAAAGCTCTCCCCAGTGCTCAAGGGCACCACTGTGCACACAATGAGGACCTGAAAAATGTGTCCGGGTACGACTAGAATCAACAGAAACTGACAGAGAACCACATCCTTTGAGTGAATGGAAAGACTGCAAAGATTGGACACATCATCAAAATCGATGGATCTTCCCCGAAATACCCCATATGGGTGTTTAAAAAGTACGCACATGTCACATGTATGCACCAAGGCGCTGTCAACAGGACGACAGGCGTCCAAATGCGAGCAAATCTCTCTAAGACAAGTTGTTTGCCAGTCCTCTGCATTTGAGCTTCTTCCACCTGGATGTCAACATGCTAAGCTCTTCTCGCCACCCAGAACAAAACATTTCACCAAAATGCTAACTACCTGGCAACACTTGCTTTTCACGAGCAAAAAGTGGTCCCAGGCCTTCGCTTCAATCTGCGAGAGGGTCGAATTCGAATAGTCTTTGGTCAAGGTCACTTCGACATATCCGTTTAAGATCACACATCCTGATGCAATCTTGTGCTGCTTCTTCTTCTCCACAGGACGTGCTTCACCAGTGATCGCCTTCGTGATTCGGTTCGGTCCGGCCGCAGGACCGGGTCTGGTCTGTCCTGTCTGGCCAAGGCACCGCTTCGGAACAGGAGGCTGATCCTCGAGTCACCACTCCGTCGGCAGGACATTCTTCACCCGGACGCAAGGAAATCACATCTCCTGACAGGTACTGCTCAGAGGCTCTGCTACACACGTCAGCGACAAAACTGCTCAAGCTCAACCTGTCCTGTCTGACATCTCCTACCGCAAAAAACGCACAAAAAAAAAAGAAGCAAGTCGGCTCATGTCGGCTCTGTCTGAACATGTTCTGAACTGGACTGCTTTCCATGAAAGCCGCCCGATGACGAGTCCACAGCGCAAACGAATGGGACGACGACTTCGACGCGTCTCCTTCTTTCAACTCTTCGGCCGCGACCATTCGGCCATCTTGTGCCAAAGAAACCATACGAATCGTCTCCAGTTGCATGACCTCGAAGCGTTATGGTTATATTATATAGATATGGTTCCTCAGGATTCCGAACTCTTTTCGATGTTTTTCTGGTTTTCCGGATCGTGTTTTCAAGTCGAACACTGTTCTTTTGCGTCTGCGTTCTCTGTGTGAACCTCTGGGTGGATGTTCAGACCTTGCTCTCTTCGCTCCGGTCCTTTACAGTTATGGCAGTTGTGCCACTTCCCAGGAGCGAACGGGGAACCTGTCAGACGGGTTCTCCAACCGACCCTTCACCTCCGTTTCGGCTCCGATCCCCGACCCTTTTTTTCGGGGTTCCAAGGCTTGCGAAAAGCGCCTCTCGTGCGGGCGTGTTGGAACCCCAACTTGGCGCCTATACACTTGTCATTCCAGTACATCACGAACATATAAGTATCACACACGCAATCATCCACGTCCAGCTAATATGATGTATGCTACAGATGTATACATTCATATGATATGTATGTTTGGTGCATGTCTTTTGTCCAAGCGCTGGCCTTTCGCAGACTGCAGTTTCCGTTTCGCAGAACTGACGTGTCCTCGCATTTTTTTAACGGTCACAGACGGTCACGACTCCAATTTCGTCCCTTCCTTGTTCCTTCCTGAAAGCGAACCTCCAAGACACATCAAGACACATTATGCATTAAACATCATTAAACAACAAAGACAAATGAAAAACAACAAGCTGTCCCAACCAGGTGACAGTTCGCAAGGCCTTGGATACACGACTCATGGCAATTTGCTCAATCACCTGAGCAGCATTTGCATCGGTGTTTTTTGCACAAATTTTGGTGAGTAAAAGATGAGGCAAGGACACCATGCGACAAAGATAGACAGAACATGACAGAACTGATGTCTCCTTGGCTTCTTGAAGCCTTCAATCATTTTGATTTCAAGTCCATCCTGGTCATCCATGCATGGTCATCCATGGTCATCCGGTCTCTAATTTCTTGGTCCGCCTTGGCCAAGTTATAGAGGACAATGACCAAAGCAGCATCTGCCATCTCTCCCTGCGCCACGGCACCTCCAGTGGCGATCACGACCTCAGACGCCGGCGGCGGCGGCCGGGGCGAAGCGTTGCTCGGTGTCTGGTTGAAGCAAAGCGGCAAGTGCGGCCAAATCAAGCTGGCACTTGGACAAGTTCACACCAGCTTCCCAAAGAATAAATGGAATCCCAATACAAATCGCTGCGATTTGGCAGCCAAGTCCTGCCTTGCAAGACATGAGAGGGTGTGCTTCGGTCAACATTGGCAGGTCGAGGACCATTTCGTTGGTACAAAAAACCACCTCTACCAGAACCCCTGCAGCCAAAAGCACCGAAAAGGGTGGCAATTGTGGGCAAATCCTTGTATCAAGTGCAGTGGTTGGGGGGCGTTGGGGGCCTGCGGCGGAAAACCGGGTGCAAAACCTCACGATTCTTCAAGCAGCATTTGGAACCTCCACATAAATCACTTCACCTCGCAACCACCAAAAAGCCAAGAGTCTCAAACACTCGCCCAACCCAAAAAAAGCACCGCAGGCCACACCCAGGCCCCTTCGGCCTAGTCAGTTACCGTTCTGAGATTCTTCAGTGAACACACATAAACTCACGGATCACTTCCCTTTCAATTCTCAGTCAGTACGAAAAGTCAATAACCGTGGTCGTTCTTGCTTTGATTGCCTGCTCGTCGTGCCCCAAGGTCGCATGCAAGATGGCGCCTGGGCGTTGTTCAATGATAGTGAGTTTGACCGTGCTAAGGCAAGGCCACACAACGAAGGTGGGCGAAACGCAGCTGAGTTTCCAATGATCAGCAGAAGTCCAGACAGCAGGACGGAAAGATGGCGGATGTGCAGCTGGAACCAAAGCAAAAAGTCAAACTCGATGATGTCGTCATCAGCTCCTGCACCCTGACCTCACGTGGCGGATGTATGGACTACGTGGCGGATAACTTTGGAAGACATTGGATGATTAAATATGGTGAATTAGTCTAATTAAAATCGAATTATTCTGTTTCTACTAGCAAACATTGTTACTACTATAGTAGACTTGTTACTAGTAGCGATGCACTTGTTCCTAGTAGCGAACCTTGTTCGTAAGAAGCGATCGCTGGAAACATCGTCCCTCTCTGTCCAGTGCTTGCCGGGGGCACCCAGCAGCGCAGCGCCCAGCCCCGACTTGTTCAAGCGATCGAGGATGGCTTCCGGCGCAAGGCAACAGGGAATTGGACAATGCGCCTGGGAGGAGCTCCGGAGGAGCTCCGGAGGTGTCCGCACGAAGTCGTCCGGTGATGCTGAGAGGAGTTCCAGCTCCGGCTGGGAAACCACACGAGTGGGTCTTAGTATGCCTGAGTGTTGGCCTTGCAGAGAATAAGTGTAACTTGTTTGGAAGGTTGGCGACTGTTTCACTTGCATGTCCCTGTGAGGTTGAGGTTTTGCCTCATCACTCAGCTAGCCAAGAAAGCCGCCACCTTAACACTTGAGTAAACTTCACACCAAAGACACTAGGGACAAGCTATGTTCTTCCAGGCTGGGACATGCATTTGTGGACCGGTCCCATATCTGGTCTGCGCGGGCGACCAAGACGAACCACAGGTCACCACAGCAGCCATCGCACCGTTTACGACCAGGACGCGTTCCTTTTCTTGGGAAACAGGTTGTTTCAGTGAATAGTTGGAAGACTCCGAATCATGCACCAGACCTCCAGACCTCCAATTGACCTTCAGATGTTGCGTTGTTCCAAATGACTTTGAACGACAAGAGTCACATGAGTCATTCTGCCAAAACATACTGGAAGAAGTAAAGGACATGATGAAAAGCAAGGTAACATCGCTTTTGAGAGGGCCCCTATCGCTTTTGCAGGTGTTGGCCAAATTCTTGCAATTCACGATAGCTCTTTAGAAAAAAAGAACATAAAACACATCCACTACACATTTTGTCGTCTGCTCACTCGGCAAACTTGTTAACACCCACTGCGCTTGATAGCAATCCCCGCAAAAAGGCCTTTCCAACCCCTTCAGCAGTTGCAACCAAGTCCAACCCCCAAAGTCATGACAAGAAACTTCTACAACGTCAAATCCACTCACACGTCATATCCCCGTCCTCAAGGAAAGACGTCATGTCGTCTCCAGCGCCCCCCCCTTCTGTGCAACTGAGTTTCCACGACGCAAATCTTGGAGAAGGGATTCATCGAGACGGTTTCCACGCCCTTCAGCGGTTCCAAAATGCGCTTGATGAGCCGGACTTCGGCGTCGCAGCAAATGTTGCGAACGCTGAGCCTGCCGCGACGAGCGGCCCCCGAACGCGTCACGGTGTGGCCAGTGTGGCGACGCCCCAGTCGACGTGAAGATGGGTGTCGGAGGGTGGTGGAGGGTGGAGGAGGGTGGAGTCAATGGAGTCTGGATGGAGCTCCACCACCTCGTCCCACAAGGCAGAGAGGAAGGAAGGACGTTTTCCAAGAACCACAGTCCTCGGAAGGAGTGGATCTTCTGCCAAGCAGATCCTACCGTCCTAACTACTATCATGTCCTATCCACCGTAGTGATTGTATTGGGCAAGGGGATGAAGGAGGAAGGCAAAAATTGGATGGCACAAAACAACAGCACAGTACGTTGGTTTCCAGGGCCTGGTCTTCACCACCTCGTGGGGTCTGCAACCCCTCACAGAACAAATCTCTGGCAGAGCGTGACCACAGCAAGCACTGCAAATTTCCTCAGGAAGGAGAAGGCTGCTTGCACTTCTTCCTTAGGCGCCAGGAGATACGCAGGAATCGAATTTCTCTCATGAGCCGAGAATGAATAAAAGTCCAAGTGGCTTTGAGAGAAGAGTGACATAAAGCTTGTGCGGCTTCTGGCAACTCAGATGGCAAAATGGCTTCGAATCTCCTACTCAACCAGCTTTGCAGGTCGAAGCCTTTCAAAGGCTTCTTCGCTCTTACTACTACGTGTCAATGTGCCTTTCGGGCCTGTAAATTTGCATCCAGCAGATTGATGAGTGTGTCTGTGCGTCCAGTGCTGTCAGGCGTTATTTGTTGTGAAGAGATGCATATAGATGCATTCTTCTTGGAGTCCATTGTAATAAAATGTCAAAGTGGACACAAAGCATTAGCACCCATCAGGATCCATCCAAACACTTTGCCCTGCCCTTCTTAAGAGAAAAAGAAGAAAAGCGTTCAGAATCCTTCGGCCATGCTACAGGTTCTCTGCGATCTCATGGTCTTTGCTCCAGATTTCGTGGTTTGCAGGGCACTTTTAATCGACTGGCCTGAGACGAGAAGAACGAATGGCGGAAGCGCAAGCCGGTGAGCAGCTCGGTGTCTCAGAAAACCGTCCCCAACAAGCATTCATAGCTTGGATCGGCATAGCTTTGGGAGCAAACCTGGAACCACATGGCACTACTATTGGGGGAAGTGAGCATCCCCTGATTGACCATGCTGTCTTGGAGTGCTTACCTCAGGTGTATCATGTCATTGCACAAGCAATTCTGTATGATCATGAGGATTTATAGAGGTATGCTCGCACTAGTCACATCCGTCACATCCTGCCCAAATCCTTCAATCCGCTCCAGGTGGCTCGTGTAGCTGTGCTCCAGCTTGGCGGTATGGCTGTGTTCCAGCGCGGTCATTTTGGGAGTGTTGTCCTCAAGAACTGCCTTGTGTCCGCCATGACCGTGACCATGACCATGTGCATGACTGCTCTCATGGCCATGTCCACCATGAGAATGTCCGGCATGAGAATGTCCATGTCCTCCATGTCCTCCATGTCCTCCGTGTGCCCCGTGTGCACCGTGTCCTCCGTGCCCACTGCATTCTTCGTCACTACATTCATCCTCACTGCTCTCATCATGGGAATGTGCAAAGCCACATCCACATTCTTCATCGTGACTGTCGTCATCACTGTCAACATCAACTTTTGCATGCACGTGTGCTGGGCTATGACTACCATGACCAGCATGACCGTTGCAATGCCCACTCTGCCCATGCTCGTGGCTGTGCCCATGGCTGTGGCCATGGCTGTGGCCATGGCTGTGGCCAGCACCATGTTCGGCCTGGCCGTGACCACACATGTGGGCCTGGTTGTCACCATGGCTATGACCACCATCAGCGCCGCCAGTGGTCATGGCAATGAACAGGCCAAGCAGCCCAAGGCTTTGCGAACTGTACAGCTCAATGAGTGAAATGGCTGCAGAATCAGTTTCGATCGGGGAAAACACAGCGCCATAGACCCCAAGGGGCCCCAAGATCATGACATGTTCATGATGTTTGGAGGTGACATGACATCCCAGACCTTTGGCAGACGCGATGCGACGCGATAAGAAAACGGCCTGTTTCCCGACAAAGAGTCAGCTGGACGGTGTACAAAGTAGTCATGGCCTGGCGAAATGAGGACGAATGAGGACGAATGAGACGCCCTGTGGCACATCAAAATGGTTTTAAACATGTGAAACATGGGGATTCTAGATTCACTGATTCACTGTTCTATTTGAGGGTTCGCTAAATGTGCAGTCTATTTGGAGGATGCATGTTAGTTGTAGCATGTTGTAGCTGAAACTCCTTTGCTTCCTGTGAATTGGAAGTGAAGCTTGCAAACAACAGAGCACAATTCCATGCCATACACTCCGACGAACACATCCCATGGAAGTAGAAGGCATGGGCCTACGGAAGAACATGTTCCTTTACAAAACAGGTGGTGAACTCCACTTCCATGTGATGTGTTCGTCGGAGAGTGCCTCATGCGGCATGCGCTCCTTTTGAACGGCAAATCGGTGACATTCACCTGACGGCCGCTTTGGCTTTCCCTGTGCGAAAAAGCGGCTCACTTGTCCCTGTGAATCACAATACGTAGCCTTTATGTAGCCTTTATGATCCTCTATCCACCACCCATCTGGTTCATGATCTTGTCGTAAAGTTTCAATGGAAGACCCAGAAGAGTGTTTGTGTCATAGTCCTTGTCCGCTCTCGACTTGGACGAGCGAGAGGAGAACCAAACTCCATCATCGGATTGCAGGCGAAGGCCAGCATCCAAGGGCAGTCCCATCTGGTAAGACTCCATATCAAATTTACTGCCCGCGCCTGCTCCTGCTTGAACCGGAGGTGCCATCACAGGTGGTGCCATCACTGGCGGTCCCATCACAGGTGGTGCCATCATCGGCGGTCTCATCACAGGTGGTCCCATCACAGGTGGGGCCATCACTGGTGTTGCATAGCTGGGCAAGGGCTGATCGCCTGCATCTGCCAGCAAACTTTGCACTTCCTGTAGGTTCATGGTGATATGTTCAAAGGAGGCTTCTGGAGAGATCTGCAAAACGTTCTTTGAATGAGCAGCCCAAGATCGGCACAGCAAACTGGCAACGAAACCCAAGCGGAAAGAAACCATGGCACTTCCAAATCCCAATATGAAGCCTGACAATAGTGGACTACCTGAGCCCAACGGCGACCCCAAACGGCGGTTCGCTGAAGCGCACGCTCGTTTTCGAAGGTCCCGATCTCCAGGCTCCTCGTCGTAAAAAGCAGCCAGGTGTACTAAAGGCAAGCTTGACGGCTGTGATTCCCGGTACAAAGTAATGCCTGGCGCACCACGTGGGAAACCAAGCCGCGTCGAAGATTTTACATGGAACGACCATGGCGACGGCTGAGTGAGCGGCGCTGGGGACGATGGATTCCCCATTCCAATCGTTGACACATCCTGCCAGTCGTTTCAGGAGGAAACAAGAAACGTTGAGAAACAAAGCAAAACAAAGCTGCACTCTCAAGAAGAACCAAACAATGCAAGCAAGCATTCTCGAAACTCTCAAACTCTTAAAGCAAATTTCCGGTTTTGCCACACCAAAAGCAAACATGAAACATGTGTTTAGGATCGGTGGTCCGAGAAGAAGGTGGGGACGAATGTGCCAGATGACGAATCCCTGAGAACATGGCGAGACGATGTGCTGCTTTTTCTGCAATCTGCCAGCGAGTTGAAAATTATCCAGTTCTCATGCTGAAGAGTTCTGCAAAACTATGGGCTGGGCATGGTGAGCTCTGCCTCATTGATGCAAGCTTGGTTGAGGGCACCTGACTGATGAGCTCTGGCAGGTTTGTCACCGAAAAAATAAAGAAAAAGAGATGTCAAGGAATACAAGTATCCTGACAACGCCCATTATGATCTATACGACATATCTATACATTACATATCTATATACTAACCTATGCATGAGATCATGATCCATTTCTCAATCCGTTAGCTAATCTTCCTGTGCCGCGGACTTTCATCATCACACAAGCGAGTGCATTGGATGTTGGTGTAGTCGAAGCCTCACAACTCTTCAGAGCTGTTGGTGTAGCAAATCGCACCATTTCTCGGCACATTTTGGCGCTAGAATGTAGTGATCACCAAATAGATAGACACGGTTTCCAATACATGTTTAGTGGGGATCTACTTGTCAATACTTTTCTATCTATTTGGAGGAGTGTAGTGATGACATTGATTGAAAGAAAAGGACCTGAGACTGACTCACCCGTTGCCCGCAAGAAGAAAAAACCTGAGTGTGCGACTCTTTGCTGTTGGGTTTGAAGGATTTGAGTAGGTGTACTCAAACCTGGGCCGTCCCAGACAGACCCAGACGTTTCCCAGCTAATGGAGTGTGACTCCCTTTCTGTCGAGAATGTCGAGAGACTTACAGCTCTGTCCAAGCTAACGAGTTGTTCGCACGCCCTGTCTGTGAGGTCCGACATGTTGGGCTGTGCACAAAAGCCTTCACTCCTGACACGGCTCTTCACGGCGTGAAACACGGCGTGAAACACGGCTGGACAGACAATACAGTCGACCAATGTCGACCATGTGTTCCAGAGTTTTTCAGCGGCAGTCACGTCTGCACAAGACTTGAATCCTTGCAAGTTACAAATTCCTCACCTGTCTGCTTCCATCGCTGTGTAGGCTTCTGTCATTGACAAGCCTGATCCAAACCTGCGCAGCAAGGGCAGCAAGGATGGGGCAATCGGTGTGATGCCAAATTGTAAGCGATGCCGGCTTGACTAGACTGACTTGTATATCAACTAGACTAGCACTTTTTCCATGCCAGGATGACGGCAGCATTGAGACAATGCCTTTCGCCTGAATCGATGTTCAAGCAAAGCTCCGCAGATAAATGGATACGGAAAATCCTCACGGTCGCCACCGGTCGCCACCGTCTGAAGTCTGAGGCAACGGCTGGAGATTGGATGGCATATTGTTCCAGCTCGACAAATCTCCAAATGGCCGCAATCCACAGAAAGAGAACCAAGCACCAATACCTTTAAATCATCAACAAGCTAAGCACCACATCATGCCACATCGAACCGGTCGGAGGATAGAGATTCGGATTGTCATGGGTCCGGCCACGAGGACGTTCGATGCAACGACTCTATTGGACTCGTTCGATCTCTACACGAGGACCGTGGTTTCATGCCGGGCGAAAAGAAACGCTCGGTGTCGGCGCACAAGAGGAACAGCCGGGGATTATGAATCACCTGGGAAAAGTCATGCGCAGCAGGTCGCAGCAGCACAAAAAGGATCAAAAAGGTCTGCATGTTCACCAGCGGGCACTCTGAGGAGCTGGCAACCCACTTGGGAAGGTAGCAACTGCCAAACCTGTCGTCGTGTCGCATGTCGTCTCAAAGGTCTTTGGAGTCTTTGCAGTTGCCCCACACCAAACAGGAAGCCAAGGATCAATGTGAAACATCAGAATTACACCAGAAACATTCTCAGCAATTCGATCCTCCAAACTGCCTTTGCTGCTTTCGGTGTTGGATTGCGCTGTGCCATACATGCGCACAGAATCGCACAGACATCTGGCCCCTCAGCTCATCTCCGTGCCTTACCATGACGCAGGCGTGGCCGTGGCAAGCTTGCTAGTCCGGAAGGGCCATCAGGCCCTTTCTTGAGCCGTGTTGAACGAAGCCGTGTTGAACGAAGCCTATTTATACTGCTCACTGACTTCGGCCCGTTGAGTTCAACGTGTCCTGACATGTTAAACATGTTGTACATGGCGCTCCAGGTAACCATCATGTGTCGTTATGTGTCGTCTTTTTCTGCGTCAGCTCGCAGGCAATTCATGTTCACTCTCCATCAGCTCCTCGTCGCCCAGGTCCTCGTGCACGGACCACTCCGGGGTGCAACAAACTCTCTCCACGATGGACAAAAAAGGACCGGCGAAAACGGCGAAAACGGAGCCTTCTGCAACGGCAATGAAGGCCCATGGCCAGTCCGACGCCGCCTGTCGGTTGACCAAGCGGCTTTCAATGCTTTTCAGCTCTTTTCCATGGGGGGAAGTGAAGCTGAGCAACAAGAAGCTAGTAGTAACAAGTGCCACGCTAGTAGTAACAGGTGCCTTACTAGTAGTAACAAGAAGCTAGTAGTAACAAGTGCCACCTAGTAAGGCACCTGTTACTACTAGCGTGGCACTTGTTACTACTATAGCTTCTTGTTACTACTAGTAAGGCACCTGTTACTACTAGCGTGG
>CAXAMN010026917.1:421776-586507 GCA_963970005.1 Durusdinium trenchii
TACAAACAGCTGCATTGCCTGTAGGTTGGCACCCTACAGCAGTTTGAACAAGCACCATCGATACTACAAACAGCTGCATTGCCTGCAGCTTGGCACCCTTTAGGAGTTTGAACAAGCACCATCGATACTACCAACAGCTGCATTGCCTGCAGGTTGGCACCCCACAGCAATTTGAACAAGCACTATGGACGTGTTTGCCAACTCTGCTCTTTTTTGAATCTACAGCCTGCAGAACCAGCATCATGCGCATTCTGGCTAGCTGCATTTCCGGAAGGCCATAGCATTTGGATGCATTTTATGGATCCTTGATTTGTTTTTTTTGCAGGGCAGTACCCAAAACAGTCGGCATTCAAGGCACTATAGGCCGGTAAGTGGTCATCAGTGTTCCTCACCAAAACACGGGTCCTTTGCCGTCTCGACTGCCCTCTTGGCTGCAACGAGGCTGGAGGCTTTGCTCAAACTGTAGGTGCCTTGAACTGGCAAAGACCCACAGTCCCAACTGCAAACGATTCGACCGAGACTTGACAACGACAAGCAAACAAGCTCCTCTTCTGGAGCCAGTGAATGCTGTCAGCATCTGATCTGCCTTCAGCAGCAAGTCTAGCTGCAGCCATCACAGATGCAAAGGTGACTCTCTGCCACTCTGCAACTCCCTGCGAAAAGCAATGAATCAGTGGCCTGTGTCACTGGTGGTTTCCAAAGCTCTGCGACTGTGAGTGACAGTCCAAACACAAGCAATCACAAGCAAGATGTCAATAGCCGGCTTGCCAGCAGAAACAATTCCAAGAAAAGATTCCCAGGACCTTGCCATTTCATTGCTGGCCTCCGTGAATGATGGAGCATCATCATCCGCCGCATCCACACGGCTTGCCAGCAGCTCTGCACCCAAGCCTGGCTCACGGCCCGCAGAGCAACGCGCACAACGCATGCTCCGCGCAACCCATCACACGCACGGCCTCTCAGGGCTTGTGCATATCGAGCCCATGCCTGACTTAAGACGAGAGATCCAATATGTAGATAGCACTGTTAATAGGCCCCCCTACAACAAACATGGAAGTGGACCATGGCCACTGGAAAGACCATTTTCCTCTACAAACAGGGGTGAACTCCACTTCCATGCTTTGCTCCAGGGAGGGTACTTGTTTAACGTATTATATACCTTTTCGTTCAAAACATCATCACAAGCAGTACTGCGATGCACACGAGGGCCTTTGCTTCATGAAATCTCATCTGCAGCACTGCAGCTGCATCACACACCGCTGCAGCATACTCCCTGGTCTTCAAATATGCCTGACACAGTGGGTCGGTTCTACCACCCGCGACGAATTGCAGCAACGCCTCAGCAGCAACCAGTGCTAATCGCAACAAAAACCCCGCATGCCAACATCCTCTGACATCGCCTTCTGACTTCAAAGTTTGAAATCACTTCTGAGTCATGTCTCAGACTCGGAAGACACCCCGGGGGACAAAACGCGATGGTTTTGGAAAACACCTCGCACCGAAGAAGAGACACATATTAAGCCATATTAAACTATTAAACCATATTAAACCCAGCTATATCACGACCCCCCCACCCCATGTGACCCAACCGGCGCCACTCGTCGTGCCGCTTTTTTCGGGCACAGCGTTCACCACAGGGACTGACTGCGTGAAATCTCCATGGGCGTCCCATTTGGGTCAAGGTTTGGTCACAGGCGTTCACCTGAGCACGTGAGATTTTTACTGTGAATATGAAGAATTCCATCAAACTGTGAAATATGAAGAATTCCACCAATCACGTTCGGAATCGGTTCCGTCTGCCCTCGAGCACCCGGAGATGCAAAAAACATGTTTTTTTCATCCAAAATCATGACAAAACTTGACATTGATTGGTGCTTTCAACTCACCAACAAAAACTACATACTAGTCGTATGAGTCGGTAAAAATTCGATCTTGCCAGGCAAAAATTGAACATACAACCTCTCTGAAAGTACCACCCAGCAAAGGTCTGACGGGACTCCAGGGACTCCGAAGCCGCCAAAGGACGTCCTCATGCTTTGTCTCGTGGAGCCCTTCTGCAACTTGACGCTGGCAATCTGGCCTCAGGTTCACCATGGCTCACCCTTGTCAACTGCCACTTGGCACCGATGTCCAACAAAACTGCAAAATGATTGGTGGAAAGCGCAGGCAACAGGCCTGTTGGTGTGCGCTTTCCACAAGCCCAAAGTTCAAGGTCTTCCAATTGAAAAAGGAAAGTTACTTTACTTCGAGCGATCCCCACCATGACATTTCAGAACAGCCACGTTGACATCACCCTCGTTGTGTATTTCAGCCCATCACCAGTACTTCAGCGCCAGGTCTTACTGCTTTGTCCGAAGCGAATGCTTTCATCAGGGGACCTGTGCCCAGTAGTCGTACTGGGCGGCCCAGAACTGGGAGACTTCCGGGTCCCGAGTAGTAGTAGTAGTAGTAGTAGTAGTAGTAGTAGCAGTAGGAGTAGTGGTAGTGGTAGTGGTAGTGGTAGTGGTAGTAGTAGGTAGTACTAGTAGTACTAGTAGTACTAGTAGTAGTAGTAGTAGTAGTAGTAGTAGTAGTTGTTGTTGTCGTCGTCGTCGTCGTCGTTGTTGTACTAGTGCTAGTAGTAGTAGTAGTAGTAGTAGTAGTAGTAGTAGTAGTAGCAATAGCAGCGCACAGTTCGGGGCCCGACCTTCGGGGCCCGAACCTTGGAAACTTCCGGGGCCCTAGTATTGGTAGTGGTACTAGTACTAGTGGTGGTGGTGGTGGTGGTGGTGGTGGTAGTAGTAGTAGTAGTAGTGGTAGTAGTAGTAGTAGTACTGCGGTGGTAGTAGCAATAGTAGTGCACAGTTTGGGGCCCGACCTTCAGGGCCCAAACCTTGGATGTTTGTGATTGTGTCTGTGTGGTTGTGCTTGTGGTTGCGTCTTTGTCGTTGTGGCTGTGGTTATGTGTTTGTGGTTGTGTGTTTGTGGTTATGTTTTTGTGGGTGTGTGTGTGTGTGTGTTTGTGGTTATGTGTTTGTGGCTATGTGTTTGTGATTGTGGTTGTGTGCTGTGGTTGAGGTCCGGCAGGCAACACTGGTCGTGGATGGTCGTGGTTGAGGTCCGGCGGAGGAGAAGGCGGAGGAGGAGGAGGAGGACGAGGAGATGGGGCTGACGTAAAATCTAACAACCCTCACCTGACAGGTGGGGAAAATACATCTGTCTGCCAAAGCTTCTTAGGTTGTCCTTGGCAATCTTCCTTGGCTCGCCGCAGGTCTCCCAATGTTCAAGTGTCTGACCAGCATTTGTCTGACGAGACACTCCAAGAGCGCAGCAAGGATTGTAGGTGGGCACTCCTGAGTGAAAAAGGCTCAAAAGGGAGTATGTTATCTAAGAGAATTGTATAAATACGTAAGAGGATCGCGCAAATACGTCTGCTTCTCTGCTCCATTCTGTTCCGAACACCTGAAAAGAAGAAGACACCACACAAAAAATCACCGCATGGCTCCTTCTTCGTTCTCATCTCGCTCAAGAACATCACTGCACCCAGAGCCCTTTGGAATTCCAGAAAGCTCATGAGCTGCCAAGTTTTGTTGTACTGCCTCAGCGTAACCGAGCTGTTTTCAGGAACGCTGCCGGTGCGGGTTCACATCGATGTGAGCTTTCTCAGAGCTGGGGTGCTCATCCGCTTGAGGTTCCAGTCCCATGCGGAAGGTATAGGCTCCATACTTCCTGGCAGTCATGTTCTGTCCGTTGACAGCGGCTACAGCCTGACTTGACTGCTGATGGCTCCGTCAGCTCCATCCTCTTGATCACAGGATAGAGAACGAAGATATTCATGCGATTCAGCAGGTTTCCTGGGTTCAAGACGAAGTTCAATCACCAGGAGCTGGTAAAAAGGAGCGTCATGTGAAGACGAAGCCAAGCTTCTCCAATCTTGCAAGGTCATGTATTTCTGTCCATACCTGACCAAGAATCTGCCGTCCAGCTGGGCATAGCTGTGCTCTGTCTTACAAAATCATCAAGTGACTGGTGCTCATATGTCAGACGGAGTCTCCCCAGAGCGACCCTTACATCACGTCTCTTCGTCCCAAGTGGCAAGTTTTCATGCACAGATGCCATATTCACAAAGACAGACCACCTGAGGCAAAATCAGATCGTTCTCTCAACGGTCAAACGAAGAAAATCGAACACCCAAACCGGGAGACCGACTGGAGACCTATTGCTGACGGCCAATGGTGGGCTCACTCCTTTAAACAGACATGGACAAAGCAATCTAATTCCTGATGTGAACTAACAAGACTGCGAACCGAGCCACGTCTGAGGTTCAATAGCCTCGTATACTGCTTGAACCTCATCGCTGGATCCTGATGTGATCAACTCCCTCATGTCACCACCTAAGCGGGAAAAAACCAACTGTACAAATTAAGGGTAAAGAATCATAGAACAGCGTCGACCGAATCCCAAAAGATCTTGCAGAATAGGTGGCTGAAAGCCACAGAAGACCCAACTTGCACTTGCCATGACATGCCTTTTGCGATGCCTCTCATCAACTGCAAGACTATCTCCGGATGTCATACTGTAGTCACTATAGTCCCTCTAAACTGATATTCTGATGTCCGGATAAACTAAGACCTCCACTGTACTTTTTGCACAGCACCGCCAGCTCCTCTCGGCATGGGACGTCGTGCGTGTGACGGACGAAGCGCCGTTCACCGATCGGTGGTGCCTCGAAGAGGTTCTCGATCGCTTTCACCTGGGATCTGGGATGATTTCGGTTCGGAACACCGGTGGATCTCGGTGACCGGTGGAACTGGGTATGATTAAATAAAGGTATAGAACAAACGAACGTGGCGTCATTTATGTGTTTCTTATGTGTTTCTTCGCATCTCTACAAGTAGGTTCTCTTCTTATAATGTTGGATGTCTCAGATTGGCAAACCCTCAGGAGGCACCAGGGGAGTATTGGGGAACTTGATGAACTTGATTTCCGGGCAACAAGTCATCGTTAGCACAGCCAGGTACACAAGATTCGATAAAATGGCTCACAGCCCACAGCAGTGCACGGTCTTTCTACAATTTGGCACCCTGACACTGCTCATCCCTGGTTTCTCACCGCGTCTTACATTATCACTAATTACTCAGAATGTGGCATCAAAATTACCTGATCATCGGCAAAATTCAGGGAATTCAGCCAATCTGCTTTGGGCTGGTCCGGCCACTTGATAAGGGCAGCCCGGACCAAGAACTCTGCAAACCTTGGACAAATGCATGGAACAAGCCCAAAGACAAATGCATCAGTCAGATAGTCTCTGCCGAGGAACTGATGTCGACTGAGAACAGTATCACATCGCACCTGAAATACAATCAAACTTCGATTAAACCTGGCTCCAGGCACTTTAAAGAATTTCAAAAAATCAAGAAAACACTCAGATCTCGCCCAATTGACTGACCACGTGACCAAGTCACAAGAAAGTTTGCCGTCTCTTCCGGACGCACAAAGTTCGTCTGTTTGTAGAGCTCAGTGGCTTTGGCCTGCGTATGGCGAGCCCAGGCAACCAATGGCGAGCCCAGCAACCCCCAGGCCACGCGAAGCGGGATGTTCATCATAATTATGATCATATCTGATTGTGCGGCCCAGCCTGTGTGAACGTCACCTTGTCAAGGATGTTGATGCCTGCGTTCCATTGGCCAATTGAACGTGACGCAATCGAAGAGAAGGCTGGCTGCGCGGGTTGGAACAAAGCTGAGAAGGCAGTCAAAGCACGCCTTGACTGAACAGAACAAGATTACAAAGGAATACGAGAACCAACAGTTGGAAAGCCAACAGCGATGCTGATCATCATATGCAAATAAATGTTAGATAAGCACAACAGCTTCAATTATTATATATAACAAAAAAGATCGCAGGATGCTCAAACAAGCGCTTTGACACAGCGATCATCAAATTCCGTGTTACATCGGCCGCAAACCTTATCATTGGCTTTAGCTTGGCAATAGAGGATCTATCCTGTGGCTTGAAAACCCCACAACTGTAGATGTCTGGAGGAATTCTTCATGAACCCCTTTGGACCACTGACCTCTCCGTTCTCATCCCCTTTGGTCTTCTCCTTCGCGGACCGACGGCCTCGCCGGTGTCGTGTTCGGCTCCGTTTCGGCCGCCTTCGGGCGGGGAGCCGAGAATCCGCAGGACCGAGCGCCGGCTCACGCCAAACCTGGGACTGCTCACCGGGGCGACCGGGGCGGGTGCCGTCCACGGTGGGTGGATGGATGGCTGCATGGTGGGTCGTCGGAGGTCGTCGGCCTGCTATGCCATGAAGTTCATCCTTTGGACTGTGTATGAGACAGGTTTATATAAAAGGAGCAGCAAAAAGAGAGTTGTTCAAGTCAAGAAATGCCTTCGAGAAAAGGACGCAAATAAGAACTGAGAAAGAAACATCATGAAACAACCACTTGCCGCACAAGACGCTGGCTGATGTTCTCGAGGCAGGAGCCGCCCTCATTGGTCTCTTCTGAAGACAGCTTTCTGTACAATGGCATGACCCACCTCAGCTGGATATATGCAAATGCACAGCGCTTTTCCGGATGTGTTTTGGAGTGATCGAAGAGTGTCTGTTTTGGATCTATGCAAATTCACAGGGTCTCTATAGTTTGCCAAGTGTGCCTTATTAATTGTTTTCTGCTCACTCACTACTGAAGGCATGACGCCGCCATCCAGAGTACATATTATAGATTCGATTGGACGGATATGTCGGGGTATAAGTCTTCATTCAACAATCAACCGAACCTGTCTGATCAAGTGCTTGCTATTTTGACCGAGACAACCAGTATCCAAACCTCTGATGGATGCATTTGTTGCACAAAACTTACTTCTAGAGCATGTATGCCGGATGCTATTCAAATCAAACTCAGGTGAAGAAGGACCAACTATATACTTCAAAGAAAATGGTTGACACCCACCGAGCCGCATGTACTTCTCCTTCAAACACTCCTCCACCTGTCGCCGTTCGGTCCCGAAGGGCCGAAGGCAGTGGATGTCTCAGCATCCGGAGTAGAAGTACAAAAGGAAACAACTCATTTAAACATCAAGTATAGATTATGACCCAATCATACTAATTAAGTCTAGTTTCTAGTTAATAATATAACAAAACCGCTGTTCCTTCTGACTCGAAGCTTGACCGCGCTTCCCCCACCCCAAGAACACGCCAATGGTCGGCGGGGGTTGACACCCGGGCCGGCGGGTCGCACCTCTTTGAGTTCTTCCTCTGAGACTTTGAGGTCTTTCAGGAACCGTGGGCCTCAGCCGACCATGTCAGACCTGGTGAGGTGAACTGGTCAGGCCCTGACTCTCCCTCAGGCCTCAAAAAAGGCCCTGGCAACACATGTGCTAGGGAAAACCGGATGGGTTGATGAGTTTTTTTGCAGAAAATATAGTTTTGGTTTGTAACATGCAAACTGTCTTCAGCAAAGGTACGGATGAACTTCCAGTCATGTTCGAAGCAGGTGCGCAGTGTCCATTTGTACCTTGCAAAATTGGGTCTGGGGAAAACGCGCTTCTCCGGCTCTGGTACTCCATCTTCCCAATCTTCATTGACCTTGTCCTGCACCTGTCTCAGTTCTGCTTCCGTTCGAGCCATCTCCGCAGCTGCAGTTTGCTTCGCCTTGCGTGCCCATTTGCCAAGACCTGCGAGCATTCTGGCCGCACCACCCAGAGAGGACCCGCTCTCGAGCCTCACCGGGTTCGGGGTCCGCTTCTGAAATCGCAGGTGGAGGGGTCTGCTTTGAAGGATCTTGCGAAAGGTCTCTGACGTCATCCCTTCAAGGTCTTCAAGTCGTTCAGTTCCGGCCATCACTAGTCTGTCTCCAACGGAAACTCCCTGTCTGGAGCACAAGGAGCCTTCTTCGACATGTTCCACTTCCACAATGCCTGGGGGCTCACCTTTGAGTTTCACTCCCAAGTTCTCCTCATCAATCTGGATGTGAACCAACTGATCTGCGACGAACTGAGTGGCTGAACCCGGACCGGATCGCGGATGTTCCATCTCATCTTCCTCAACGAAGGAGTCTAAAGAGGAGTCGGATCCCCGGCCGCGTGTGCCACAGGTCTCTGGATCGGTCGGGCGAGCATTCACTGCTGCCGCATTCACTGCGTCGGGTGTGGCCGTAGGGTTCGTTGCCCTCTCTTGAGTGGACGTCAGGTCCTGGCACCGTTTCAGGCCACAAAGTAACAGCTTGTCTGTGTAGACATGCCTCAGCTTCATGTCTGCGTTTATACATCTTACGGAATCTTACGTATGTTAAAATGATGTTTGAATGAATGATGCGGCTGGGTCCTGTGCTGTGAGAAAGCCGTCATCTTTTGGAGAGGATCTTGGATGAACCAAGAGAAGACGCACAATGACAGGCACCACACATCACATCTGAATCATGACATGTGTTCCCAGCAGGCATCTGAGTGATGTCAACGCGCTTCCTTGGCAGGCCTGATGTCAACATTTTACCACCAAGGCCGCCAAGGTGCAGGTGCTCCTGGCTTCCTCCTAGCCATGAATCAAGGCAAAGACATACTTTTCAAGACACATCCAGCAACTATTCAAGGTCCTTGAAGGAGGATGGACTTGAGGAAAATGCAGGCACATGCAAGCAACACCTTGAGTGGTCAAGGACGGATTCATAACAGAAGAATTCAAAAAGAACAAGGTGCAGTACAATACCAAACACCCTGAAGCGTTCATACAAAAAGGTGGGGAATTAATAGGAACTAAATATCCCCTGGTCACTTCATAGAGGCCTCCTACGACATCGACCTCCGCTTCTCTATATGCGTAACACGGTGTGCGAGAAAACGAACTGCGAGAATCACGAACCGATAACTGCGACCACGGTCAGAGTTCGTTCCGGCACCATCAGCACGATCGTGGCCACGCCCACGAACTTCGCATTCTCCTCCAGCGACCTCCGCGAGCGCCGCGCGTCGGTCCGACAGGGTCCGACAGGGCGAAGGGAGTCCCGGTCTCGTCCAGGTGAATGACTGAAGGAGAGTGTCCTCCTAGGTGATGGTCTCATCAAAGTCCACACCAGGAAGGAAGGATTTTAACAAATACAATAAACAGTAAATAACTTAGGCAAGAAAGAAAGAGGATAGGACAAAGAAACAAACACACACTAACTCACTGTATCACTATATATAATGGTTAATAAATCCTTGAGTCGCGACCCTTCCCCGTTCGAGAGAACGTAAACATCGCGCCGCATCGCCGAGCAGTGCAGCACATGTGTCTCAACAGAATGGTTCGGGCAACGAGAATGGATCCCGAACCATCATGAAACCATCGGGTATATATATATATATAGATGCAGTACTGAAATACAAGATCCAACATGATCCTGCGGGTAGTATACAGTATACAGGTAGCAGTTGTGCATGACGTTTTTTTCTACATGTTTCAAGCATCCCAAATGCCTGTGGAGCGTCTCTTCCTTCTCATACGAATCAGCACGCAGGAAGTGCTCGACAGCATGGCCTAGCTGGTTTGAAAACCATCAACGGTTGGGGCCAACAACGGTTGGGCCACGTGGGTGTCCTTTGTCAGTCCAACTCGTTCGAAACAGCATCAATGTGGCCACACCAATGGCCTGTCCGCCTGTGCGCTTCACTCCCCAACACCTCAGGACTCCGGACTCCTTCGGTTTAGACGAAGATAGCTTCTCAGGCACAAGCCGTGTAGCAGTATATAAGGAAGCGCAGTAGCATGCCGGCAGATTGGAAGAAAAGAAGTATGAAATCATTCATGACAATTCAATGAACTATATCAACTGATGGACTCTCTGCAGCTGATCTATGGCTCATGTCTTCAGCGTTCTCGTGCTACCTCGCCAGCTTCTTCGTAGATGCATCTAGACTTCACAAACGACCCGCTTTGAGCCCACCAAAGCATCGGACACCGTGGCGGTCGAAGGCGGTCGAAGCACCCGAAACCGAGCCTGGCAGCGGTTGGACAGAAGCGTTGCCTTAGCTGTGTGGGAGAGGCAGTCCGTGCAGCACCGCGGCTAGGGGGAAGGCATAAGGCATCTTGGGTCGCTGGACTAAAAAGTATTGTTTTTTTTTATGTGTTGGCTGGTTTCTTTAGGTTGGAGGCTGGAGGCCATCGCCATAAGGATGGAGGCCATGGCAATCATGAGGTTGGAGGCCATCGCGTTTAATTTAGGATGGAGGCCATCACTATTAAATGGGAAAAATCGCTATTGGGTTGGCCATCTCATTGAAGTTTTGGCTTGGGTTGTTGTGACTCATTGTGGATGCTTTCTCGGCTTTTGAAGTCACGACTATGTCACGCTTGGAGGAAGATCCCGCCCATGCCCACGGTGCCCGATCCGTTTGGTGCCAAGACGCTATGATATCCATTTCGGCATGCTGTAGGCCTGCACAGTAGAACTCAGCTGCTGCCCAATATTGCCTCATTCGCATTGAACGGCGAGACACACCGACAGATCCGGCAAAACAAGCTGTACCCTCCTGCAGATTCATCTGGGCCCTGAAAACAACCAACGGTTGTAAAGGAAAATCGTCTCGCAAGTTGTTTTTCAGGGTCCATGTGAGTCTGCAGGGAGTATCCATGACAGGTGCTGCTGAAGCCATCTGCTGAAGTTGACTGGAGTCTTCTCGTTAAACCGAAGTTTCATACAGCTTCATGATCCCTCAAGAAGGCAGCCCCGCCGAAACGCGTGCATCTCAAAAAGACCCAAAAGAACCGCCAGCCCTGCGCTTGCCCCCCTGGGCAGCCCGCTGCGAGGCCACCGCTTTGTTGCCCATGGCCCGAGCATCAGCAGGATGGATTCCCAAAGTCACCAGGCGTCGTGCCTGCCGGAACCGGCTCAGGCGTGCGCGCGCGCGCGCGCTCTCTCTCTCTCTGGTATGTTCAGTCTGCGGATCCGGCCAAGATGAATAGAACAGTGCATGGCATGGGTGTGGCTGTGCACATTGATCATGTTTGATCATTTTTGACAAAGGATGCAGCGTTTGTTTGGCCTTTGTAATGGCTTCCCGGTATCAACATGCATCTACTACAAATGACAAGCAATATGCTTGCTCTGCATACTGCAGCAGTGCCTTTTTGACTCTTCCTCTTTCCCAGGAGACCTCCATTTGGACCGCCGGGAAAAGGCTGTGAAACTGGCGAAGCACAGCAACACATGACAGGCAGGGTGTTGCTGTGACATAGAGAGTGACCTTGCCAGAGAGCTCTCTCAAACTCCCTGCAGTTGATTCACCTAAGACCTCACAGAGTCTAGCACACAAAAGGTCCAGCACCTGAAACTCTCCACACAGTGAACGCTCGGCATCGGCCAGTGGCAGCGGAATGGGAGAAAGCCAGCAAGAGCTTCTGGCCCGGAACGAGCTTTGGACCGAAAGTCCACTGGTGGCCTCGTAGGATCCCTCCAATTCCTGGCTGAGAAGCTTCAGTTGAAAGGAGAGAAAGGCCTTCACCCGAATCCTTCCCCCTTTCGCCCCTTTCGGAAGCAGGTGAATCGGGTGACGCTCCTCGAGGTCGAGGTGACACTCGTGAAGCTGAGGACATACTGACATGTCGTGAATGGAGGAAATTCCGGAGTGGGCCAACAGCGCACGGGAAGCTTGGGTCCCAATCTGATCTGCTCCAAGCTGAAGAACTGCCTGGGTATAGCTCCGAAGGCATGGAGAAGTCTCGTGAAATCCATGTGGGGAATCCACTGAATCCACATCTCCCAGAGCTTTTTGAAGGATTGCAATGGACGTCTCAAGCTTCTTCTGTATCGCCATAGAGGTGCTCTCCCTCCAGGGTAAGACATGGGAGTCTGCGAGCCATCCCACTTGCTGGGCTGGCATAGAATCCAAGAGCGGCTCCACTGCCAAAAGGATCGGCATCAAGTCCGGCAACTCGTGAAAGCTCAACTGTCCACAAGACCAAGCGATGCTTGCCACCTGTCGTGCCTCCAGCTTTGACACACACCTGGCCGAAGAAGCCACGATGATCTCCATGCAGGGGCGATCCCCATGGATCGTTGAGGCAAATGCCCAAGCGAGGTTGGCCCAGTCCATCGGCGTCGCATCGACGCCAGCCACGATCCCTGCGGAGATGCGGCGGAAGAGCGGCTCCGAACCGCTGCGCCGCAGTCGAGCAAAGCCTCAGGCCATGGTGGCCAGGTCTCGTGGAGTGCTCCCTCCGCTGTGATCGCTGAGGAAGCGCTGTGCTAAGGCCTCCAGCAAGGTCTCGTGATGCAGGACAAAGCGAGCGAAGGACCATGCGATGCCAACCACCTCTCTGGATCCAAACTCGGATGCGGCACGAACGGCACGAACTCGCGTGTGTACGTCACGACCCAAAAAAGCCAAGGTTTCGGAGGCCACTACATCCATCAAAGTCATATTCCGCTTCATCAGCTTCGCCCAGGCCCATGCGATGGATGCTAAGCCCTTTGGATGGAACGGGCCCTTTGGCGAGCCTGGAACTCGGCAAAGCTGTCGAGCGAGAGCATCAAGCATGGGAGCCTGGAAGACCTTCAAACGAGCCAAGGACCAAGCAATGTTCGCCAAATGTCGGGTGTTTAATTCTCCAAGTTGCGGAAGAAGCTCATCACAAAGATCCAACACTTAGACTTAGATCACGCAAGCTGGAGCAGATTGATCATCCATGTTTCTTCCAAAGTCTCATGCCATATGCGCAAGTTCTTGCGCTCTCAGCGGGTTCTGCTAGACGCTTCGGCTGCTAGTTACGTGACCCATCGCTCGCGTCAGCCCATGGCTGGAGCTTTGGAGTGCCCCACACAGACCCCGTAGGTGCATGAGAGGCACAGCCAGCGCAGCAAACCCAAGAGTAGCAGGCTGCTTGGTGGCATCAAATGCATCATTGAATACTTTAGTTGCTCGTTGTTCTCTGCATTTAAAGATACTCTAGGTCCTATAGGTCAACTGTACTCTGAACATCTCCAAACATCTCTAAAAAAAAAAATATATATATATATATATTCAAAAAAAAACATAACATAATATTAAGTCTTGTTGTTTCAGTGCTCCTTTTGATCTCAACAGCTGCAAACCTCAGTCCCTCACCGCCCTCCGCCGAACGAAAAACGCCGCGAACTCCGCATCATCGCGTCAAACGCCTCGTCCGGCCGCACGGCGATGCCGCGAAGCCCGTCTCGGTGGACCTCGTGGATGAACACGGTGAATGGAGAGCAGAAGCAAAATGGGTTTGCAGCATGTTTTTGGTTGCTTTTTGAGTTGTTGGACTGTTTTCTTGAAAAAGCCTTGGGGACACAAGTGCTTGCAAAAGCACTGACGAACGTGATGTTTATTATCTGTAAGCTGCCGCATGCTGCAACAAAAACGCTCCAAATCCGAGCAAGTCTGGGTGAAAGCTTCGGGCCACAAGAATGGGCTCCATGATGTCCAGCTTGTTGCCCTTGGCAAACCGAGCCTCACCACGGTAGCACGGACCCGTGACTTGACGGTCGACGGTTCGTGCATGCGGCACATGTGTTTGTGCATGGCGACATGAATCTAGAACATCTATGAAATGACTCGCATGCCACATTTGTGGTCTACCAGCTACATGAAAACATCAAACATCAAAAAGATCAAGTAAAACGAGTGTTCTTCTCTTTCAGCTGATTTCAGCTGTCTCTGATTCCCACATCGGCCTGGGCCACATCGTTCAAAAAGGCTCCAGCGGCAGGTAGTTGATCTCAGTCCGCGCCCGCTTTCGTCCACTCCGTCGGAAGTGCTGGGAATTCACGGCGTTTCACGGTGGCATTTTCACGGCAGGCGTGGGCGACCGGGCGGGACCTCACGTCAGTCACCTTGTTCTTTCACCTTGCGGTCGTCTCACTTCCCAGCCTCACCCTGATCTACCAGGTTCGGCTGGCAGGTCGGGTTTCAAAAGGCGGGTGAAGGGATGCAGCGCGCGGCATCGTGAAGAACTGAGCGGCATCGTGGAGCCACATTGCCGTCGTTAACAACGTCTGCTGCGGAGAGTCCGCAGGCCATAGGCCAAGTCAATACAATCATGGCCATCATCCGTTTTTTGGAACTTTCGGACATTGGTCACTCCAAGTGGTCCTCCAAGTGGTCCCGTGGTCACCTGTGCCGAAGCTATCGAAATCCATCCTTGGGCGGTTTCGCTGGGAGGCCTTTCCGACACAGGATCACGGCCAAAGCTACACTGAAGAGCCAACCGAAGGTCATGTTCATGGTGCAAGCCATCAACATCCCTTCAAACGTTGGTGTCCGAACGATCCCTTGAAATACATATGCTAGAATGCCAGCCAGTGAGGTCAGGAATCCCAGGAAGGTCCCAAAAAAGTCGGGTGGTGCGAACATCACGCAGTATTTGGACGCCACATTCAGGAACAGCGCGAACCACGTGACCAGTGCAACGACGTGTAGCAACTGCACCCAAAGAACTGGCACAAGAAGAGTCAGAGGCACACAGAGTGCCAGAAAGGATGTGATCATGAAGACGGGGAGAAATCCGACTCGATCGAAGAGAAAGCCGGCAATGGGGTTCAGGCCAACGCCGAGAATTACCAACATCAAGGCATATACTTGTAAAAGCATCTCGCTGTCCTTCGAAGAAAACCACATATGGAACTTGGTATCTAAACTACTGAAGCAATTCAGCTCTCCTGCCATGAAAAGGCTCACATACAAGAGCATACAGGAATTCTCCAAGAAGTGCAGCTTGAAGACTTGGGTGCACTCATAGAGAGCATGCCGGACAGATAGCACACTGATCAAAGATGACACGTCCAAGGAGGATGGGTGTGTATTCAGCACCCTGCCGGCTTCAGTGAGCATCTGTGTCTTTGTCGGGCAGCTAGCGTAGAAGACCACAGAGGCTGAGATACTCAGAAATGCCAGAAACACAAATGAATCTGAAATACTGTAGCCATTGACCACCATGTAACGTATGCACAAGCCCAAGCCTCCAGAGGCTTGAGTTGCTGCGTTGCTGAGCCCGATGAACAAAGCTTGTACTTTGGGATAATGCCACATAAAGGCCAGGATGCTGAAGGATGCCAAGTTGCCTCCCAGGTCAGTGGCAACAAGGCCGAAATACATCAGCCCACTTTGCGTCCAGGGCCATGCCTCTCCATCCATCTGTACAGCTACTGCCAACAAAAGAAAGCAAACTGCTGCAGTCACAGCGCCCAGCGCTGCAGCCTTCTGGGCCCCTAAGAGATCAAAAGCACAGCCCACGAGGATGAAGAAGCGCATCTGCATCGAAAAGGTCGTGGCATAGAGATCTCGAAGCGCTGCAGCTTGTTTTGGACATTGGCTCACACCATCTGCACAGGCCCACTTGAAAACCCCCGCCCGAGCCAAATCCCGGTTGAAGAGTGGATATGCACTCAGCGGTCCGGCCGACAAGGTGGCGAAAATCGTCACCAGCACAACCAGGCAATGGCTTTTCCAGGTATATGCGCCCGTTGTGTCGCCCATCATGCGCCTCGTTCCATCTCCCGTCTTCTGGGCCAAGTTCAACTTCTCCCGGTTCTTTGCAATGAGGGGTTCCATAGCATTGCAGCTAGCACGGTAAGCGGCTGCTGTCGGGCTGTCATCGACTTCACTGTCACTGGTTGGAGCAGGAAGGTTCTTGAGCATGCTTTCCAGGTCTTGTCGAATGGCCACTGCCAAACCTCGCGCATTGGGAACCACATTTTTGGTGACTTCAATCGTGAGGGTCATCACACCAGAAGCACCGCTGGTGCAAATATTCACCACTAAACCTGAAAAAAACACATGGGAACACTGGATGTTCTCCAGTACCTGGAAGCTCTCATACTGCGTGAAATTGGACAGGACTCCCAAACTGGAGATCGAGACTTGTGGCGCGTGCGCACCCATTGCTGCAACGAGCTCTGGTGTCATTTGCTGCATCAGTTTCAGCCTGTCTCGGGTGCTGACGCCCATGGTCATGGCAAAAGCAGGAAAGCTGCACTTCAAGTCCATGGTCCGCTCCAAGAAGCGGCGGGCTGTCCTCGAATCGCATTTTTCCAGGCGGAGCGAGCTTTCTTTCTATCAGCATAAACCACCAAAAAACTGAGTCTATGTGCTCAAAACGATACAGTGCAAAAATCAAGCTGTCTCGGATCGCTGGTTTCTTTACTGCTTCAAGATCAGTTGAGAGCCAGGAACGAGGGTTAGTTGCACACCAGCAATGTGTTGTACTTGTTTAGTGTCTTTATCAGCCATGATGGAGGCAGCAGTTGTTGCAGATCTTCTCCAGGCTGAGCAGCGGTTGCAGCCCGCTTTTCTATCACATTAGATATTTCACAATTGAGAGGTTCTTTTGGATTCTTCCTGTATTTGGTCTGCATTTAGGGGTGGCGTCTATCTCTTGTTTTTTTTTAAATCTTCTTGCGTGGAGGTTTTGCCTGCAAGCAAAAGGCGCTTCCACGGGTGATCTTCAGAAATTGTGATTTCACGTTTGCTGATTTTGCGCAGAGGGCTAGGGTTGGTCTTATTGGATGTCCGAATTTGGGAATGCCCTTTCCGTTTTACTGTTGGCGGTTCACTTGAAGGAGCCGCAGGTGGTCTCTTTAGACCCGTCATGCGTTTCAGGGATGATTTTGGAAGGAAGGCCAGGAGACGTTGGAAAAGAAAAATGTTGAAGGTAGCAAAGGAAACGTTTGGCCTTGATTCCCGGCAAAAAAACTATTTTACTTCGAATGATCCCCACCATGACACTTCAATCTGACAATTTTTTTTGGCCTGCATTGAAGCACTATTTTGACATGTGTTGGCACATCGTCTAGCATTCTTTCTGGCATATCTTCCGACATTATATCTGACATTTGTTCTGCCATATCTTCTAACATTCTTTCTGGCATATCTTCTGACGTTCTTTCTGTCAATATTTCCGGCATATCTTCTGACATTAATTCTGGCATCTCTTCTGACATGTTTCTGGCATTTCTTCTGACACTCTATCTGGCATATCTTCTGATATTTTTCTGGCATCTCTTCTGACATGCTTTCTGAACTGGCATCTCTTCTGACATTCTATCTTGCAAGTCGTCTGACATTCTTTCTGGCATCTCTTCTGACATTCATTCTGGCACTCTATCTAACATATCTCCTAACATTCTTTCTGGCATATCATATCTTCTGACATTCTTTCTGGCATCTCTTCTGACAGTCATTCTGGCATTCTATCTCGCATATCTTCTGACATTCTTTCTGGTCGAGGTCCGGCGGGGAACACTGCCAGTTGAAGCTCGCGGTTGTGGTCCGGCGGGGAACACTGCTCGCCGAAGCTCGCGGTTGAGGTCCGCCGGGAATCACTGCCATCCGGAGCCGGCGGTTGAGGTCCGGCGGGGAACACTGCCGTCCGGAGCTGGCGGTGGCCTTGAATTGCAGCTTCTGGACCAGAAGCTGATTATGCACGACTTGAGAGCAAGGCCGGTCGGTTTCCATTTTTGGAATGACGTGCGTGCCAGATAATTGAGCCTGCAACTGCTTGCGCATGTCTCTCAGAAGCTTTTATGGCAACGCAACGAGTCCCGAAGTAAGAGCTTCATCGCAACTCAAAAGCCACCCATCGAGAACGAAGTTTCTGGAACCCCCTTCAATAACTTCACACATAGACTGGGAGCTTGCCCTCCTGAAAGTGTCTCCAAAGCAGCATGGGGAGTCAGGTGCCTCCAACATCACTGAAGTCATCTTCACTCTGTAGTCTAGTATACACTCAAGTCCTTTCCTGTAACGCTTGCAACTTGAGAAAAAAATAGTCCTGCTCATTTCTTTTTGATGTCCTTTTGCTTTCATTGGAAATCAGAGGGACATGACCAGGAATCGAAAAAGGACGTTATGATTTATGATAAATCCAAAATCAGCCAGTCAAATCAAGCAAACGGGAATTTAGAAACTCAAAAAAAAAGATAGTTGAGACATGTTGAGACTAAAAGGATATTGAAATTCCAAAAGAACATTTAAAAGGGATCTAATTGGAATTTACTGTAACATCATCTGGGGGTCCCTCAGAAGAGAAGTTGTTGGAGAGGCTCCAGGAGTTATTATTCACAGTCTACACATCATCGCTGACCGTCCTGGCAGTCTTCCAAAAATCTGGCTGAACTTGGCTGTGGAACACCAGCTGACTGGCAAAGTTGCCCATCTCCTGCATGTATTGCTTATCCAGGTGTGATCTTTCGTTCACCAGGATTCCCACCGATACGGCATCGCTGGCGATGCCTCGTTCATGCAGCTCCCTTAGCACGGAGTGTTGCAAGGCAGCCATGATGGTGCCAGTGATGGTCGTGCCAGCGTTGCGGCTTGCTTTCGCGATCTCTTTGGTCTTCGCAGCATCGATGCGCAAAAGCTCAATGCAAAGACGGGTCGGAACTCCGGATGATGTGGCTGGACAAACGTGTCATTAATGGCATTCTCTGGAACAGGTGGAAACTCCTCTTCAATGATCTTCCAGTTCTCAATGATCTCTGGGCTAAAGGTCCCGTCGAAGCCAATGATTTCTGTGTAATTCATATGGCTTTTGCACATCGGTACCTCTTGACCATCATAGAGCCGAAGGAGGTGAGCTAAAGCCACCTCAATGGCTCGGCCGTCACCAGCCCCATGCCTGAATCCCAGAAGCAACACAGAATGTTCGTTGTTGTAGAAAATGTATGTGGCCCAAACAGCAGGATGAGGATCAGGATTGGTTTGCAGCACCCGTTCGAAGTCCAAATTCATGCAATTGTGGTCTGCACCATCGAGTTCATAAAGAGGGATTGGTGTGTTATCCTTCAGCAAATAGGCCTTCCCCATTTTCATGTGCAGCTTGGCACGAAGCCGTATATGTCGTGCTTGCACGCCATCCAAAGCAGCACGGAGCTTCTGCGAGTCCAATCTGGGACCCTTCAAATGCACTGCATGGATATGATTCAAGTTGGGGCATCCTGGCTTCATCTCATGCCAAAAGCTGGGCATCAAATCCATGAAATCCTGACTGGAGATCACATCTGCCGCATCGAAGGATGAAAAGCACTCCATGGCAAGCTGCGAGTTCTGCAAGCTCTGCGAGCTGCAAGGGATGCTTGGAATTCGAGCTGGGTCATTGTCCAATGCCCTGTGATGCCCTGTGATGCCCTGTGGTTGTGTCTTGTACCGGGAACCTTATCTTTTCTCTTTTGCATTCGTCTGATGTACTCAAACTGAAATTTCAGGATTGGCTGGTTCTCAGCAAGTGATCCTGAAGATTTGATGTCAACATCTGAAAGCTCAGGTGATTGATACTGAACCGAAAACCACATGAAACATATGAAACGACCGTGCTCTTCAAGCTTCAGTGGAGCTGTGACATGTACTGAAACAAATTCAAAGCTAGCAGCTAGACCCTTCGGTGACCCGAGTGAGGCTGGCACTGTCCAGAAAGACTCTCTCCAGAGCCCCTTCTCCATCGCGAGCAATGGTCATGATTTGCCTAGCAATGCATATCAATCATCTCTTCACCAAGTCGTTGAAGCTTTGCCAGATCTCCGGATTCTCACAGGAGGGATGGTGATGATGATGATGATGATGATGGTGGTGGTGATGATGATGATCATCATCATCATCAAAACAAATCAAAAGCTATAGTTAACTCTTCACTGACCTCAGGCTCTTAGAATGGTGCATCTGTTTAATGCTATATAATATATACAGTATCCAGATCTGATTCTGCATCCGGGCTACCCTGTGGGTGATGTCGCTGGGTCTGTGACGAGGGTGATCTGAGGCGATCGAGCGAGCTGAATCCTAGGAGTCGTCTCACCACGTTGGACAACTCTTTCTCAGGCGTCAGCTGAGCAAGCGGCCGCCTGGCAAACTCATAGCAGATCGTGTGCCGTGTCACTTGGATGGCCGTTGGTGGGCAAGGCTGATCCCAAACACATCTGGCGGCATGTGTGCAAAGCGCCTCCTCAGGATAGAAGAATGGTGTTATCTCCTAAGTCCAAAGTCTCGGACTCCGCGTCGAACATGGAATTGTCACATCATGTCGACTCTTCTTGTGCCGAATCTCTCAAGTGACATGTTCATCAAGCTTGAGCCCATGGCTGAAGCCTGGATTCGAGCCAGCTTCCCTGGTGCTATCCGCTGCCCCGAGTCCCTCTGCCCACACGGTCGCCTCGGCCGCACGAGATCACCCACCGGATCCCACGCGCGGCTCGGCAAAAGGACGTGGCTCGCTCTTCGCCTGCGCACGAGCTCGGTGAGATGGGGCGAACTTCCCATGGCGCTGCTCCGCCACAGCTCCGAGGCCAGTTCCTCGCGCACGAGAAGATGGGCGAGAGAGAGAGAGAGAGAGCGACGAAGGTTTCGGGGTTTCGGCGCGACCGGGGAAATGTGGGTGATGCATGTCGGTGACTTGGTTGGAAGTCGAAGACCTTGCACATTTTGTGTGTGTGTGTGTCAAACAAAAATCAAATACAACTTGGAGGATGAGTCATACCTCTGCTGGTCAGGCTTTCAGGGGTTGCTTCAAAAGGTAGATCACTTCTGATCATCGACGGTCCTTTTGCTTTTCAAATAGGTCATGCCCCCAAGCTTGCTTCCCAAACTGAGGAATATGCTTCACCTGCTCCGTGCGTCAAACGCAAAGCTGCTCAGTCTGCTGCTCAGTGCGAATGATGGAGACTTGAGATCCCAGCCTCCATCTCCTGAAGCGCTTGCGTCACAGACTTGGAGCAGGTCTCAAGTCTCTCAAGTCTGAGCCAATTCAAATCTGTTCCTCCCCCAAAATCCATTCATCACCTTCTCCACCTTCACATTCGAGGCTCTTCAGCTCCGACAACCTCTTCTCGCCGGGCACCGTTCCGAAGCGCCTGAATCACTGTTGGATCTGTGCGCCCCACGGCAGGGCCCAAAAGCACCTCGTGCGCACCGACCGCAACGGGCCACGGACCGCAACGGGCGCTGCAGCTGGGCGCCTGTAAAGGCCTTGTGATGCCAAAGGCGCCTGCGAAGTGCTAGGACTGCTGGGACCCGCCATGAACGAAATGGTCCCTCTCGGAATGGTCCGTTCAGAGTGATTGATGTTTCATGGCTTCTTTCATGGCTTCTTGCGCCGATGGACGCCTGGAGGGTACAGCACAGATTGCGGAGATCCACGTCGACATCGGCCTGGGCTCATCGCACTTCGTGGCACTAAAGATCAGACCAAATCACTCCAAGAAAGGCACGAATTGTGGCGATGGAAGGTTCAAATCCAGGTGTTTTTGAGGCCTGGCGGGCGGAACTTGTTAAATCTGTTTTAATGTTGTGCCTTTATCCAATGCAACCAAGTTTCTTTCACGTCAGGTTTGCCCAACACTGGGTGGCCTGGCTGACATCCAAGAAGTTAAATGCCCCGGATACCGGCGAATACGGTATCAAACCATATCAAAGGCCTCTCAGGCGACTGGTCGCTAGCAGGAATAGGTCTCGGTACTTATCCTCAGAATGCAAATCTCTTGACATGTGTTTTCTTCCAAGTCAAAGTCATGGTGTACCAACACCAAAAAGGAAGTCCGGCCAAAGGAAGCCTCCAGGAAGTCTTGAAAGCTCGACAAGAAATGTCGCCGCCTGCAAGTCTTCCAACAATTTCGGCCCAAGTGTCTTATTTAGTCATGTTTAACTCCAAACAAAATTGTTCCACCCTAAAAATGTCTCACACATGTCTCACACGTGTCTTCGTCTACCATCGGTTCTGTTCGCATCTGTTCGCTGTTTCTGCCTCTCCTGGCTCAAAGAGCTGCAGAGTCCAAAGACCTCCGGCTTTTCGTCGCGTGGCTCCGACGGAGAGCAGTGCCGCGCGTGGCTCCGGAGACGAGCGAAGGATGGAAGAGAATCGGGAGAGCTCTGTCGCTCTGTCGACTGTGGGACGATCCGAATCGAAGCGTCTTCTTTTTGTTTGGCGCCTTTTGCTTGGATTCAAGCCATTTCTGGCACGCAAAACTGACACATAGACCTTGTCTATGGTCTTGGCGAACGTCGACAGCTGTCAACCTGAAGTGGCCTGCATGACCCACCAGTCATCAATCCAGGAGCATCCATGGGATGCTGAAACATGAAGCAAAAGCCCACAAAACTTCTAAATCACTTCAGATTTACGATCTTCACTTTGCCATGCTTTGCCTGTTCTCCAAGATTTCGGTGGATCGTGAAGTCAGCACACTTCGCTAGTTTGATCGGAGAAAATCGACCAGTTTCAGATCCGGGATTAGTCCGCAGCCCTTTTAAAGCTGCAGAGGGTTGGACACCGTTCGGTCAGAAAATGTCCCAAGTATTTGTCCAAGCCTTGGATGAGAAAACTTGATGAAGATCTGTGAAGAAAACAGAAGATGCGGATGCGCAGCAAATGAACCACTTGTGCAGCCAAGAGTGCCAATCAGACATGGAAGAGCTTGTCGTACTGGCCCTTCTCGAACACAGCAGCATTCCTTGGATTAAACATTTGATGATCTATATATATAATGTCCGACTTCTCACTGGGCTTGTCATGGTTTCTCTTCCCAACTTTCCAATCTAATCCATTCAACAGAAGTGGACCTTCCCCCCTTTCTCCACGTGCAAACTTCCCGCTTCGTTCAACCAACGAAATCAATGAAACGATCCGAACGACCACGCCACGCCGGCCCTGCGCCATGCGTCATCTTCGCCATGTCGAAGCCCACCTCCTGCATCCAGCCTCGCCCGATCGGCCGAGACCCGCCGACGGAACGACGGAACGACGGGCTGTTGCAGCCAGGTCACCATCATCCATGAACTTGCCTCAGTCGGCTGAATGTCCAAAGAGAAAGTGGATGAAGAATGTCCAAGGAACAAACATGAAACAATGGGTCATCTTCTATATATAGGTGGGAACCGATGAAAAAAGCCCTGAAACTTCTGCATGCCAAGCTTCTCATGTAATTCCTTGCGGAATCTGCCAAAAGAACAGCACATCGCTTGTCCTGTCAAGTGGATACTGAGTCCGTTCTCACCGCTGAGCGATGGAATCCCAGAAAAATCCCGGAAGGAATCGATGTTTTGCATGGCATTTCTATATGTTTCGCTTTGAGCTTTAACATTGTTTTAAACCAACCAAAAAAGATGAAAAGAAACATCACGCATCGAGTCTATTACTTTTGCATACCTTTCCGGAACCGCTCGGCAACCGGAAACTGGCAAACCGCAGCCACTCGTCGCCTTGCCAATCTTGTTCTCTTTGATGAATCGGTAGGCGCCCGCCACGGTGGAGCCGCAGCTGCCACCGATCAGCAGACCCTCGTGGCCTGACGAGGCGGTCGACCGGTCGACGGAAGCCGTTGAAAGAGCCAAAAATAGGAAGAAGGACTAAGGACCGTGGTGTCGTGAGCCCGAATTGTTCCTTGTCTTGGATGTTGTGTCGAAAAGGTTAGAGAGCGAAAGGTTTTGGCCAGAGATTGGACTCGCAACTCCTGGCCCCATAATTCTTGGGCGCGGAAGATGATCTTTCCTTCTGTATCTTCGGGACATCTACATTAGCCGCCCTCATTAGGTGAGGTTGTTGTTATTGTAGATACTTGCAGTTGTAGTCGTTGTCGTAGTGCTTGTGCTTGTGCTTGTGCTTGTGGTTGTGGTTGTGCTTGTGGTTGTGGTTGTGGTTGTGGTTCTTCTTCTTCTTCTTCTTCTTCTTCTTCTTCTTCTTCTTCGTCTTCTTGGAACCTCCCAGAAGACTGGCTGGTGATTGGTTGTGTCCAAGACTCCCCAGTTTTGCTTTCGACAGGTCACCGCAGCCTCTCTCCACACGGAACACTCACCGACTGAAACGCTTCCAAGACACGAACCAAGGCACGGCACATGGCAAAAGCTTCATCGTCGTCGGTCTTCACCTGGTCGATAGTTCTGGGTTTCCTTTTGGATCCGCGTAGAAAACATGGATGGAAGGAGTTTTGCGATCCAAGTTGGCCAACAGAGTTTTGCCACATGAGTCTCGTGATCAAACCTTCCCCAAGAATCCCACCAAAGTCCGGCACTCCCAGATCATGCCAGCCACCGGTGTTGCGGAAAAAAAACACCACCCGGGACCGCACAACGTAGGCCCCACACCCAATAGTCCACGATCTCTCGATCGAGCACGGTGGGAATGAAATCGTAGCCTTGGGCGTCGCGTCTCGGTCACCACGGTCACCACGGCTCCGTACACCCAACTTGGACCGCAAACCGGGATGGGGAAAAAGGATTGAAAAAGAACACCAAGTGGAGGAGGCAAGTGTGAAAAAAAACGAGAAATTGCATGTTGCATCTGATGTTATTATTGATATAATATATATATATATATTGATCATCATATTGATCTCAATTCCACGACCTTCAAGAAACTGGCTGAAGATGATCCTAGAAGCGGCCCAAACAACTGTTCTGTTCATGTTTTTGCTCGTAAAAAGGGTCTGGGCGTGGTTATTGATGTTATTGTTTCATGACCCACTGGCACTTGTCGCTTTCATGCACTGAAGATGAATTAGGTGTCCATGAATCAACACGTGGCTGAAAGATGTTGGACCGCCACCGTCCTGAAGAAGCCCGTCGTTGGTCCGCCACGAACTCCGCCACGTCCGTTCATGTCCTGTCCGGTTCAACTCCGTTGCCCCATGCCGTCGTTCCAAGGAGCCAATGCCCTCGACCTGGTAGGCGGACAACCTGGGCTGGGAGAGGACGCAGCCCGGTCACCGCCTATGGAGTCAGAAGTCTTTTCTATGGAGTCTTAGACTGACAAACACTTTCAGAACTCCGTTTGCTCCAGCTCGCAGTGGGTCAAAGGCGTATACTATACTTAAAAATTGACGAAACCATGACAAGCGTTTGGAGAACCAGGACTCCAACTTCACGTGCACAAATCCAATCCTGTCCCGAAATCTGATTGAGACCCAGAAGCTTCTCTTGCCCAGTTCGCGTGGACTTCTCATTCACTTCTGCGGGCTCTGCCTGGTTCCGCTTCGAACGACCGGTTCACGTCCTCCGCCCACCGGCCCGGGAGACGAGCACCGTCGTCCGCGAGGCCCGGGCCAGGATGGATCCATAGGGGTCCACACCGACGACCTGAGTCGGTGCGCGCGCGCAGGTTGGCAGCTCGGTGGTGAGCATGGCAAATGGTCTGATGTAACTGTATATATATATATAATTGTATATAGCTGGGCCCTTTTTGGTGGGTTTTGGAAAGAAAACCAGGAAGGCTTTGTCTGATCGGGTTTTGGCAGGTTTGGTTGGGGTGAAGTGCTGAAGTTTGGTCTGATCGGGTTGATGAAGAACGTGTATGATGTTTCCACCCAAACCAAACGCCGTCACCCCAAACCAGGGTAGTACGGAAATCAGAAATTGCTTAAATGTCTGGTCTAACCAATTTATGGCGGTTTTCGAGCAGTTTGGTCGGGGTGTTAAAAAAGAATTGAGGCTCCATGCCTTCACACCAGGGATGAGCTCCTGAGATGCAAACTCGCGGTGGAGACAGCAGGTGGAGTTCGACACAGTGACCGACGCTCTGTAGCGCACGCTCCTTGAGCTTCTTGGCAACTCCAGTCATAGTACCACCGGTTCCAGTGGACCTGAAGAGATATGATGAAAACCATATGGGAGCTACTAGTAGCTTCTTGTAGTAGCGATGACCTCCACCTAATAGCGTCCTTGCCACTATAGTAGAAAACTATATGGACCATTTCTGGCAATGCCCTTGTGGCACTTGTGCCGGGAAGTGAAGATAGTGAAGAGAGTGAAGTGATTGGGGAAGGCTCTGCCCACTTCGTGGCTCAACCACCTTCACCACTTGTCTTAGTCAAATGAAGCCATTGCCAAGGTGCATGATCATGTAGTCCAGCTTTCCTTGGTGCAAAGGCCAGAAGAAAAGAGGGACACTGTGACCTATTGAAACAGCCTCTACACTGATGGATAGAAGGCTAGGGATGGCTAGGGTAGCCCACCATCCACTGTAGGGAGAATCATCTCCATGCTCACCACAGACTTAATCATCTTAACTCATAACTCGCCGTCTAAACAAAGGAAAACGAGACCATCCCGCACCATCCCCTCTGAAACCCCAAGTTTCTGATTCAATCCAATGAATTGGTTTGAGGGAAAAATCTGCAGGAAACCCATGGATCAACTTCTCAACTGGCACTCCGAACCGGTTTGGTGCGGTGCTCACTCCGGCCTTCGCACTGCTCCGCAATCTCCTCGGCGGTGCCGTCGTAGTGGGCCAGGGGATTGCCAGCGTTCTTGTACTGGTCCAGGACGTGACCACCTTGGAAAATCCCATGTAAAATCAGAGAAACCCAAGCTCACCAGATCGAAACAACGCTCGAGGACCGCTCGGACTTCGCATTGAAAGAGCTGTTCAAAAAAAAGGATTCCAGGTGAGCTGATGCGAAAAAGAATTCCAGGTGGTGAGCTCGCTCCAGTGATGTCAAGTGCTTTTCGGAGCCCGACCAAGGTCTTTTGCCAGGCGGGCGGACAAGAAGATGTGGCTGTCTTCGGCGTCCCATGCAGCCTGTGGCGACCCACGGGATCGGGGCATGGACCCACAAGGGTCCCTTGGCTGGGTGGAAGCCTTGGCTAACAAACTGGGGTGCCTCGGTGGGGGTTCGAAGGATCTCAGCTCCAAGGCATTTCATGGTGTTGACCTTCTCGCCAGACATCTTCCTTGCGAGAAGAGAAGAGAGTGGCGAACTGGTCCACTTCGAGCACAGCAAGTTCGAAGCAAAGAGGCTATTTGAAGAGTCAAGCGAATGCCAAGGGGCTGTGGCAAGCAAATGATCTGTTTGTATCCTGGCAGGGATCCATCTCTATACAATCATACAATTCAAGCATAAGCACATCGGCAAGCTTCGTCTATCCGTCAGTTTCCAATGATCTGAATCTGATCTGTCCGCTACGTATCGTTCTGCTCCAAAATGTCTGTTCTCTATGGCTGCGACTCAGAATGAGCTCCAAACTGGACAAAATGACCAGCATTTGTGGTCGAAATGTGTTGTCTTTTATGTTGACCACTTTCGGTTGACCAGGGACAGCAAAGTTACAAATCTTCGCCCCAGCATTCAATGAGAGGCAGAGATTGTTGAAGCAACTCTGTCTCTGGGTCTCTAAGCAACGATACGAAAATATATAGATACCCGCCTCGCCGGTCTCTGGCCTTCTTTCTCGCACGAACCCGGCGCGCGCGAAGGTAGACTGTTCGGCCCGAGGGCGGCGTTCGTCTTTCGATGTTCGACGCCGCCCTGACGGCCGCGCCTTTGATGGCGGAGACCATGCACAAGCCGACGCCGGTGTTTCCACTGGTGGCCTCGATGAGGATGTCACCTAGCGCTCGGGGACTGGGACCGAAGCGCTTTCCCAGTGCCTCTCTGGGTGCCGCCTGGCTTGATTCGGCCACTCCTCAGCGCGGTGGGAACGACACAGATGCACTGCTGCACCAAGATGAGCCAAGGTCCCAAGAACGGCCCCTCTCTTTCCACATATCATTCCATAGTAAAAAACAAAATCTGAGGCAAAGGTGATATTGTCATATACTATACTATCATATACTATCATTACTATCTATAATCTATCTATTATATATAATATATGTTTCAATCAGAGATCTTTTGCATCGGAACCAAATCTGCCTCACCCCCAAACAACATTGGCCAAGCGTCTTCTCCGCTTCCTCGACCATCCTCTTGGCAATGCGGTCCTTCACGGAGCCTCCCGCATTGAAGAGCTCCACCTGGAGAACGAGCGGCTCGGCTCAGCTCGGGGGAGGCAGCTTCGATCCTATGACCGTTGAACAAGACCGTTGAGGATCAACGGGGGATCACCATCTTGCTGTTTGTTGGAGTGAAGATCCCCCCAAAAATCTCCAGGCGCACGAATCCCTTGCCATTTTTGTCCACACCAAAAACGGGATACTTGGCAGATCTGTGTTCGTCTCCGGTTCGGTGAGAAAGGCTTGCCTTTGCCACGAAGTCGCAGTCAACATCCTTAGAACAATAATGAAAAATGCAAGGAACAGACTCGTCTGACTGATGATTGCCGTGTTTCTGCACTGTGCATTGGTCGGTCCACACTTAGCATTTGACCAAGAAGTTTGACAGACGCGCCATGCGCACCATCCTTAGTGAACTCTCATGGATTCACTTCAAAAAAATCAAGCTTCAAAAACGTCAACCATGCACTGAATGAAAATGCTTGAGCAAGTGGCGGAGTGTAGCCAATCAAATCCAAGGCGGACTCGCAAATCTTTTCATAGCGGTAGGGTCTCAGCAAGCATCAGGATCTTTGAAACTCTGAGCTTCTTGTGTGCCACATCAAACCATCTTTCACGCAAAGAATGGATGGAAAGCCTCATGATCCTGTATTGACAATGGGTCGCTGGCTTGAGGCTCTTGTTGGGGCCAGTCGTGAGCTTCTTGAAGTCATTGTCGATAGTGCTGTCCCAGCCCACCTGAAGCACATGAGTCAGAACCGGTTCCAAAGTCCCTCAAGAAGCTATGGGGTTCCATAGAAGACTACACTGGGGATTACATGGATGTGTATTTGAATAGGGAGACCCCCAAGAAAAATGAGTAGACTTGTCTATGTCCCTTTTCCGAGGTGGTCTTTGGAAGGTCTCCCTATTTCAATACACACCCACATGGATGCAAAGGGATGCAACCGGCACAAACTTGCCATCCTGTGCCCGTGTCCAACTGTGCCGCTATGGGACGTAGTCAGGAGCCCTAATGACGCCCTCCTTGGATTCATCATATGGCATCTTCTGCATCTCTCGCCTTGGCAAGGGAAAAAACTTCAAACGAAAAGGGATGTTCTGAAGCTTCCAAAAGGATCCAACTTGTCTACACTGAACAGTGACACTGTAGATGGACGGAACATCTGCACCACCTAAAGTTCCCAAGACATGGTGCTGGTCTGGAAGAGTGTTCCAAACAAAGACCTCCCAGTTGGACCAGCAAAACAATGCATGCCAATGCGAAAGAGGGCGGGTGTCCCGAACGGTTTTTCACTGGATGTTTCCTGTAAAGCGCCCCGAACGGTCGCCGCCGAGATTCGCTCGTGCAATGACTGGATCCACCGCTGCGATGAAGCGAGCTTGAGGCAGCCTAGACTGCGGGCTGCGTCCTATCAACGACCGTCTGAAGGCTGCCTGAAAGAGGCTGTTGTCATGTATGACGTGTAGAACGATTGGTTGACATAATGTCTTCTTACCCTTGGATTATCCTTAGTCTTTCTATGTTTTCCTCATCCTTTTTTTCCCATATCTTTGGTGTGTATGACGGTGTTTTAACTCCAAATGCAAACTCAATGTCCTATTCTTCTAGGACCTAGGAGGATCATTAGAAATCAGATTCCATATAACATCATATAATTAACTGTAACTAGTAGGATACACTAGGACCAGGATGGTTGGTTCACACACACATCCGCTCGTCGTCTTCGCTGCACCGCTGCTTTCGCTCCACTCGTCTTTCGCTGGGTTCCATGGCCCCGCTCGTGCCACCCTGCGCAGCGCGACTCCTCCGAAACGGGACCTCAGATAGAAGAAATGATTCTCATAGTGATGTTCATTGATAATGTATGATCATGTGTTAACTAATGATCGATTCAGGCGCTTGATTTCTCCGTGCAACATATATCATATATCCATACAATAGGTGCGACACAGAACTTCTGCATGTTCCAAAAATAATGTGAGAACACGTGAGAACGATTCTTGAATCGTGTCAAAAATGCTTACAAGGTGCATCACAGCAGGCATTGCACTGAAGAATGGGGGGCTGGCTTACACGATTGCTTGGATCAACAGAGCTGCGGCTCAAAAGCGACGACAAAGGTTTGCAACAAGCGAAATACACAGGCTCTCTTACACAAATGTGTTGTGTATCTTCTTGGCATTGTCACCATTCTACAACAGAAGATAGTCACATAGTCCATTAGTAAATTAGTATCTCAACCACGACATCAAGCGGACCAGCGAAATGGATCCCACGAACTCCTGCACTCGGTCGACGGTGCCTCCGGATCGCCGTAGAGCTGCAGGACTTCAAGGCAAAGATTCTGTCTCTCCTTGCGAAGACATTCTGTACAAGAAGATGTGTACGAGAAGAAGTCGTTCATTTTGTGTTCACGGGTCCTTTTTGGGGTCATCCAAAAGGTCAACAAACGCAACACTCAATCCAGGATTCTCGGGGAGGAATGCAGGCTTGGAGTACAAGTACGAGTAGCAAAAGACTGGAGGTGAACAAACGGCTGATGAACAGTCGTTAAATGATGCAAAACCTGGAAGATCATGAACATCATGAACAGTGCACGCATGAAATGCAGACATCTGACTCCGAACAGTTCTTGGCTTCAACTCCTGCAGCAATGTTGCATGGATGCTTTTTGCATAGAGAACATTAGAGAACTGAACAGGATCTCTCTCGCATGCCCGAAAAACAAAGCCAACAGCTATGTCCCCTCTTCCAAGGCCAACACACAGCCGGCGACCTCTCCTCGTCAGCCGCTTCTGCCTCTGCCGTCATTGGCCTTAGTTCGAAGTGGCCAACCGCTTCGGTCGACGAACAGTCCACCACCACTGCACCCGCATTGGCCGAGCTGCAGACCGGTGGACCGGGTGGACGTGCGTCCAGTCGACTCATCGGTGGACGAGCTTGGAGGTGGGGGCAGGGGACACTTGGGCCGGAGGCCCGAGCGTAAGGGGATCCGTGTTGAAAAAGACGGAAAACCCAAAACCCGCCAAAACGTGATCATCACTGATGAATTTGGTGGCAGGCCCAAAAGAAAAGGGCCACCCCAGCCGCTGGAGCAGCTGGCGGCTTGGAGTTGGGTGATGACAAAAACAGTTTTTCAATCATGTCCACTTTTGCCAGTCAAAGAACGCATCGTTTAATAAACCACCGCGTGGCGCGGTGTTTTGCTGCTTGCTGCATGTGGACATGAGGTTTGACAAAATGAAGCTCAGCATAAAGCCACTTAGCTCAAAGAGCGTGCTTGAGCCACGGAAGAAGAACTATCACACCGTGCTGCGCGGACGTTCGACAGTTGGACCAAGGAAAGCCAACAGCCTTGGCGATATGATTCGCGCCAACTGCTCTTGCCAGTCTGGCCTTAACGAAGCATTGCAGGTGGCTTTGCACATGTTCCTCCAGGCACTATGAGGGTCTTCATGTGAATGTGTCTGTCTTTTCTTCTAAAGTAACTGAATATCGCTGAATATCTCCAAACTAAAAAATCCTGAGCGGAGGACATTGACCACGGCCCATAAGTGAATCATCGAACGCTGCCGCTTTAAGCAAGCGTTCAACGACTCCTGTCATGGAAAAATGAAAAGTCACCATGGCGGGCGACCAATGCCACGTCCTTCCATTGATCATTGATCTCGTCATATCTCGTCTCTCTTGTCCATTACCATCGTGGTCCTGAGCCGCATTAAGATCAGCAGCCGCAGCATTCATCGCCTGGTGCGGTCTTCTCATTGCTGAATCTCGAATGACTAACTGAAGCAAGCAACTCAGTCAGCACCATATTGCCATGACATCCAGAGATCCAACTGAACCAACTCTCTGTCTTGACCCTCCCTCAAAAAAAACACCATATGTATACGTGTATGACATGTTTTATTGTGCTTTCGTTGGCCATCTGCAGACCTCTGCAGACCTCTGCAGAGGCGATCCACTCAAGATCAACTCTTCTTTCGGCCTCCAGGTGCCTTTGGATACTGGCAATCTCCTCCTCTTCTTCGGGCTCGGGAAGATCGCTCCTGGACTGAGGTCTGGCATCGGTAGACGAGGACCGAAGCCCAACTCACCAACTCCAGGTGAAGAAAGGTACCAAAAAGGTTACATATAGCATCTTATAGCATCTTGTAGCCCTGAAATGCACTCAAAAGACAAGTCTTCCTCGTGTTTCTTCATGTTTCTTCTCTACAAGCCATTACAAAATATTACAAACTGCTGGCTTTCAGGGTCCGTGTTGCTTTGGGAGTGCAAGTACCCCTTTGTTGCTTTGGATTTTCCCACCAGCCAAATCCTTTCAACGTCGACTCCCTTGCGGTCGCCCACGCTGAACGCAAGAGCACCTCCCGGGCGAAACGAACGTTGGTGCTTCGTCGGATGTGGTCCTCCTCGTCTCACTCCAGGTGCTGCATCGCTCGAGGTTGGGAGAGGGATGAACCGTCAACCTACGTCCGCCGCTGGTGAGGGGGACGGTGTTTGGATGGTCCGACAATGGGTCACACAGTCGACATACAGAGAGAGAAAGGAACCCATGAAGAGGTAGGACCGGATAGGACGATGAACTTGAGACTTGAGGGGTCTTCCAGGAAACGAAGACCAAGGAAAAAACGATTCTGGATCCATCCATTCAAAGAGAAATAAACCATAAGAAACCATCATTCAGCATTACGCATTAGAGATCATTAGAGACATCCTTCGAAGCAGGCCAATGGAGCAAATATGACCAAAGGATTACGGATTACCAAAGACTACCAGTTGATCACCAACGAAGTTGTGTAGGACATTTAGGACTATATAGTTTGAAAGGACCGAGTTTGGCCTTTCTGGCTCTTCGGGTGTTTCTGCTTTCCGCTCTTCAAAGCCTTAGATGACAAGTCGATCCTCTGCTTTCTGCGAGCTCAACCAAACACGGATCACGCAGGTACATGGGTTGGGATCAGGAGAATTGATTGAACCCAATGAACAAATATGAATCGACAAATATGAACGCGTGTATACACTCCATGTACAGTGGATCTTGTCCTTTGTTCACATCTTTTCGGACAAGCAGCTGGTCGAGTCACCAGAGATTTGTCGCGCCACCTGGCAAGCGACTCAAGAAGAATCCAACATGAACAGCCAAATGGAGGTCGAAGACAGCCCTGGAAAGACCATTTTTCTCTACCAGCAGAAGTTTTTGATGCATGTTCCACTTCCGTGCTTGTTCCAGGGAGTGTATATATACATATGTCCCATCCTCTTGAGATAAGAGAATGTGTTGGAAAATGAAAAGCCAACGTTTATTTGTCTGGTATTGCTCTATACAGTATCGTCTTTAGATATCTTTAGACCAAAATCCTTCACAAAAGTCTCTTCCAAAAAAGAGCTAAGATCTCCTAATCCCATCAGCTAAGGCTCAGCCCCACCTAAACCATCCGGTCCACATCTTCATCTGTTCATCGAAGTGTTGTGTCCCGTCCTCCGGTGAAGCCTGCAGGTTGGGTGAACTCCCGTAGGCAGAGGAGTTGGAATCGCTCCCGGAGCGGCTTCGCCTCAGCCTGAGCCAAAGGGCTTTAGGATTTAGGCTGGGAGACACAGGTCTTCTTGCTCAGTACAGCCGTTGGTTTTTGATGTTTGGGGTTGAAAGAAGGGTTTCTTGGTTCTTTTTCAGTCTCCAGACCGGGCATGGTAGTGACGCTCGTTTGTTGTTACAAGATATTACAAGCCCTAGTAATGTGCGACAGGAGTAAAGCAAGCCTCCACCAGTACCATGGCAGGCCGTGTCTCGCGTTTGGCACCGCGTGTCACACGCCTGGAGTCCGGCACGAATTGAGCATCAAAGCCTGGCATTTTTGGGGAAGGACAGCGCTTGCCACCGGTGCTGGACTGCTGTCCCTCATTGGGTGCCAAGATGCTGCCATGAGGATGATGAAGAACTCCATGAGGATGAAGAACTGGCCTTAACAAAACTTAAGAAAAGTTGCCCAGTTGCAACCATTTCGAAGCCATCGACTGCTCATTTCAGGTTCCAACGAAAATGGCTCCAGGTCTAAATCATCATCCGAAGCAGTCGCCTCACAAGGCATGATGTCTGTGTCGCATACACACACAAAAAAGCTGTCGCAGCCGCTCCAAAAGCATAGGCATCGCTCAAGCAAACCTGATCATCCTGACTCATGACTCGTTTTTGGGACGTGAAAGCGGAGCTCGTGGAGCGTACCGAGCTGGCTCTGTTCGCGTCTTCCCGGACCGAGCTGGCCTCTTCCAGATGCAAGCGTAACCTTCCACGCCGGCGCGCCACAAAGTTCGAGAGCCTCACGCACCAGCGGCGTGCGAGGCAAATGGTGATCGTTCTGTATGTGATATGAGGTGCCCAGATTTGCCCAGAATTCCCAATGAATAAAACGTTTTGATGTGTTCCGTTTCCTCCACAGGAAGACTCACCCTATCTCACCCTAGGTGGCTACATGATGCTACATGCACCTATGGGTGGATCGATTTCTCGTCTCGCTCAGCAGGCTGTGGGTTACAAAGCTGCTAACTTACAATTCTTCAGATCAAGCTCGATTCCACCACTCTTCTTTACGGTGTGCTGGCAAGGAGACCGTCTGTGTTTTTGGCCCATTCCTCCCCACCTCACATAGACCACCACCGGATCCGCACTCGTGATGGACGAGGCAAAGTCCAATGGCCCAACATGTCTGGCATCGTGCAAGGCGGCATACTCCTCACCTCGCGCCGCTTCGCGCCGTTCGTGCCGTTCCCGCCGTTCCCGACGGACGCGCGACGCTCCCGGCCGACACGGACCGGAGTGCCTGCCGGCGGATCGCCGCGCGAGGGCCTCGGACGCGGACCCGCCGCGGAGACCGGCGCCACGGGCAGGTCCGGATGGAACGGTTCGGTGTGACGTCGGGCTCCGGGCGATAAGGGAGGACTCCTGGAGAGTGCGTCAGCGGACCAAAGGTGCGGAAGTGGCAACCAACTCCAGAGATTCACGGTGTAAAAGGATGTAAAAGGTCAAATAAATGTCACTGCATGTGTACTTAAATTGGGAGCTAGGAGGTTCCCCCCCGACACCTGGGTCGACCCACCTGACAACCTTGAGGCTGCTTGGCCCTTCGGGTTTCCCCTTTTTAGTCGGTCCTTCCAGGAGCAAAGTCCAGACCTTCGTCGCTGAAGCTGCGGCCTTGCGCGGACTCCACGCATCGAAGTGATTTGAAGTGGTCAAAACTGTTCTTTGACAGGTCAACATGGTGTCTACAGCTTGAGAATATGGTCACCAGGTGTCTACATGGTGTCTACATGGTGTCTACTCATCCTGGTAGAACATGCAGGTCAAAACTGTTCGTCTCACTCGCCTTTGCGGTAGATCTGGGGTGAAAAGCCTGCTTGGGGGGCTGGCCTCTCGATGGTCCGACCAAAAAGAGTTGTACGTTGCAAAGGACACATTCTGTCTAGATGTGATGCGATAAGTAGAAGTGCAGATAGTACGGCAAAGGCCTCTTCGTAAAGAACCTGGCTGCAGCATTTTGCATGTCCATTGCGTTGAAATATGACTTCAGGCACTGTGTTGCCAACCCTTGTCTCACATTGTTTCCAGCCTCAGCCATGCTTGCTGCCTTGGCTAGGCAAGCAGCAGGCAAGAGAAAGAGTACCACATTGAGAAGCTCCGCGTGGACTCACACAAGGAAGAATACATGTCATGGGAGCCCACAAGCCAAAGGTGTTGCTTGAACTCAGAATTCATGTCCACTCGTCCATCTTTGGTTTCCCACGTTCCTAGTCAAACCATTTCTGCAACCGCGCTACAAATGACCGCGTCTGCCACAACTTGTTGTTGAGCGAAGACCTTGGAAGACAAGGCAAGCAAATGCTAGCAAGCAAAAGCATCCAGAATGTTCCCAAACATCATGCACTTCCACCATTCTATGGCCACCGGCGGGAGGCTCTTTGCATTCAACTCCTAAAGTTCATGTGGCAACTGAAGACAACTGAATGCATCATTAAGGTCACATTGGATTTCACATAAGCCTCCACAGGGCCGCCAGCCCAGGGCCGGGCCCTCCCAGTGGGTTGAAACAGCGACCCAGCCAGCCCACGCTGTCCTTTGAAGGCAGGCCCATCGCGGCAGCGTACCTTTCCACCGCTCGCGATGCCGCGGATTCAGAACCCAGCAGATCGAGTGTCACTTCGGTGGTGGTATCGGTCACGCGAGACGTCTTCTACAGTGGCCAAGACAAAAGAAGTTGTGTTTTTATACTGTAAGTGACTCAAACAAATCACAAAATAACGTCTGCAAAAAAAATGAGGTGTCCAATCCTGATCTTCTCATGCACTCGTCACGATTTTTTAGTTTTATGCAGAGTGTATTTCATGAGTGTGTCTGCTTTCGTTCAATAAACACCACGCACGCAGAGACGCACACCGTGCATGGGCACATCGCCGTAGCTGCTTCATTCTCAGCATTGTCTGAGACCTGCCGCCCGCGAAGTCTCCGAAGTCACACGCTAAAACAGACCCGTATGCTGCTGCATATGCATATGCTAGAAATACCTCTCCATTTGGTTGAGACATCAGGACCTGGAGACAACCATCAAAAAGAGTCTGTCAGAGATCCTAAGGCCTAAAAAAGCCCACTAAGAAGCACGTATACCAAAAATTTACCAAACATATATAGTGAACTCCTTGCGGTTGGCAAAACGCTTTTGGTCGGGGCCTCGTAGTCCAAGAGCGGATGCGGCCGACACGCTTCACGGCCCGTCTTCTCTCTCACACCTCAAGACCGGAGTCTCTCTCACACCTCCAAACCGCTCGCGGTGGCCAAGCGCGGCACGGGGCGGGTCGTCGGTTCCGTCGCGAGTGGTTTGGGGTGCCGCAGCATCGGCCATGGGGCTCACATGGCACTGATGATATTAGGAACACATGAGCAAAAGAGATATGGTATAGCGACGTCTGTCTACGTCAGCAAAACGTGGTCAGTGCTAAGGTACACTTTGCTTCTGTAGAATGCAATCAGCTGGCTGATATGTTGCCATTCAAAAACTGCACAACAACATAGATCTGAGTCGATGCTCACAATGAGTTGGTCCAGTTCCCTCAACTCCGTTCTGCGAATCGAAAAGCTGCCGAGCTGTGGTCGTCGCACCGCACCAGCAAACGGTTTGGCAGTGCTTCAGATGGGTGGCTTCACTATGCTGTGCAGCTTTACTTTTCAGAGATGCTTTTCGACATCTAAAATCTTGTCTGCAGCCAGCTGCTCATTGCTTACTTTGGCAAAGTTCCCCTGGCCCGCGACGCTTCGGACGGAGATGCTACCAGCGTGCTAGCGGTGAAAGCCAAAAGTGCCACCAAACGACAAAGCACCTGGTGCTCAGCGATCTCCAACATGTCTGTTCCGGAGGGAGGCTCTAGCAGCAATTGCACCTGAAGGATCATGTGCTGACCCATGTTCACTGCTATCATGTGCTCATCATGTGCATCCAAGTCGCAGGACCGTTGCCATGCACCACCTGCTCACGTTTCTAGGTGTCTTGATGTGTCTTGATTCTTTATAATCAATTGACTATTGAAATGGCCTGTTTCCTTAAGTGGCTTTATTAATCACATCAGCACAATCTCTTGAGATCGTTTAGAGATCAAGTAAGATGTCGCGCCTGCGAGGGTCTTGGTGGCTCTGGAGGTCCTTCAAACCCACTCTGGAAGCCTTGCACTTTGGCCAAGTATTCCTGAGCTTCCTGGCAGCACGACTTCAAGTTGATAGCTCGACTTCAACAAAGATAGGACACTGCAGAAATGAATGTATTATGTATACTATTGTATACTCGTGAACGTAATTCAATGGACTCCAACAGGTTTTGACGCCTCCCGGTAATGCCCCTGCATCTTACCAGGCTGATCATAACAAGAAAGCACGACTGGCGCCAAGTCGCCTGATTTTCTTTATCCATAAGCTTCTCCGCACTATTCCCCGCTTCTGGCCAAGCGCATCGGCTGATGTCAAACTTCCCATTTGCTAAATACTACAATTTAGCTAGCAACGACAAGACCTCGCATGCTAATAGATCATGAATAGATACCAAATACATCCAAACACAACCCGATACTAAGCTTGTTGGACTGCATGGCCCTTGAGTTGGCTTGAAAGCTCACACTGGAGCCCCTGTCGATCTCGCAATGAGTCATCGGTGTTCCGCCTTCCAGCTGCTTACTGGGACCATACCAGATCTTTGGACCATCTTCGCCCTCAGATCGCCCGGCCACTTCTGGAGAAGTGCTCTGCCACTCACTCCGAACTCACTCAGATGGACTCAAAATGCACTCCACCAGACCACCAGACCTGGTCTCCGTTTTCGTCTCGACCTGTCGACCTCAGTCCGACTGTGTCCCCGGTCCCACCACTCCGGATTGCGCCATCCGCAGCGGTAGCTCCAATCGCCCCAGTCCTCCAGTCCGGTCGACACCGGTCGATGCGTCGAACCGACCAGTGCTGAGCTGCGAACGCATCCGGGCTCCGGCCCCGACTGCGGCGAACGAGTCGAGGGCGGCCGAGGAATGGACGGGTGGACGGGGAGATGGCCGAGGGGAATGGTGATGGCCTCAGACCTAAGAGAGGTGGCCTCTACCCTAAGAGCGATGGGTGCTGTAAAGATATATTATATAGGGTGATGGTGGAGGTTAAATGAGATCCCCTTCATCTTTATTTACACCTATTGGAGATCCTCCTTCTTGTTTGAGATTTCATTGACTGGCTGACTGGTTGTAGTGTACATTCATGAGTACGGTTCAGTGCGTGGCGCAGTTCATTCATGTTCATTCCATACTTGCAGAGGGGGTGTTTATATGTATTTCATACTCTCTCAAGCGGTACAAGCTTGAGGCCAGCACACCACTCGCCCATCCAAATGGTGGATGCCACTTCCCGTTCTTGTCGACGCTGGCGCCTGGCAACAAAAAAGTCGTGTTTGGGGTCTGGCGGATACAATGCCTTGCCACAAGGCAAAGATCAGCAGCTATTGAACTTGTGCAGTACCATCCTGCAGAGCTATCATGCCCTATCCAATCATAGTCTTGTCGGCTCTGCAAAGGCTTTCAGTCTTCCAAGGCAAACAAAAGGTGCTTCTTTTGGCCATTGTCGGTGGCAGTGGGCTTCTTCCGCCAAGTACCTTAAGTCTCCACCGCAGCGTCAATACTACGAGGTGATTTCAAGGTTATTGAAAAGCAGGTGGCTATCCAAGTTCGTATGGTCTGAGATGGTTTGAGTGCTTGCTGTATGCCCTGATGATGTTTCTAGGCGCGCCACCTGCAGGTACCTTGGATTCACAAGGAGTTGCCAATTGGCAGTGTCCAAAGTCGTATTCACATAAATTATCGCTTTAGAAGCTTTCTAATTATATATATATATATATATTGTTCTGTGATGTTCTGTGCATCTCTTCTTTCTTTGCTCTTAAAAACCACCGAACGAAAGCTTTCTCATTGCCCTCTCTTCTGGTACTGGGCCTTTCTGCCAATCAACTCTTATACAAATGATGGAGCCCCGGGCGGCTGATCTCGCGTCTTCTCTCCATCCTACCACAGTGCGACTCATCGGAAGTTAATCTATTTGATGCAAAGCACATCGGAGCTCCCAAAGAAGATCCCCTCACATCATTTCACACACTCCATCACACTCCCATCTCTGAAATTACACCAAACAACACTACAATTCCAGGCTATAGGGAAAAGAACAATAAAACACATCACTCAACTTCTCAGCTGGTTGATCCATGTCGATTTCCGATCTCAACCGGGACGTCGCCTCCAGAGCTCCAAGAGCTCCACGCGGCCGCTCCATCCTGCGGCCGCGACACCGTCCCCCCCTTTCACGCTCGGTGCTCGGTGCGGCTCAGTGCTCGGGTGATCTACCACGCGGTCGGGATCTCGGTCTTGCCGCTTTTATGTTTGTTCAAAAAGCTCTGGCTCGAGTTCTTGCCAGTAGTGGAGCTGCTAGCCACTGAACACTCGAGGGGCGTTTCGACATGTGGTTGGATCGATTGGTCGGTGCCGATGACGTTGGCACCCAGATCTCGGTCGTTTTGATGAAGGATTCGACCGATGGTGAGGTCTGGTGTGGCTTGGCACATGGCCAAAGATTTCGTTTTGGTGGTGGGACCTCATACAAGGTGGGGGATAAGATGACCTTTCATTGCTGGATTGTCACAGGGTTTGGAGTTGATGGGGATGTCCTCTTGAACCCCAGCAGTGATAGTGCCGTTTTCTCATGTGGTCCCGGAACAGCCGATTCACGAACCACTTTGTCATGCTGTAGTGGCCTCGGTGGCATTATTCTTGGAAGCTCCTGGGCTGGCTTTGCTACTCAGGGAATGAATGACATCAGCCCCTTGGCTTCGAAATCGCTTGCGGCCAATTTTGGGCCGGGGGTTGTCACAGGTGACTTGGCCTGTCCTCGAGTCGCCAGGGATTTGCACCAGCTGTGTGAGGGAATTTCGCCAATCCTGGAGGCTGGCTTCCCATGTCAGCCTTACAGTGTTTTAGGTGATCGTCGAGGATCCGCTGACGAGAGGGCCGCGGTCCTCACCTCCATTCTTAGGTTGGGATGGCTGACCCAATGCGGGGGAGTAGTACTTGAGTGCGTTCCAGGAGCTAGTGCCGATCAGTGGGTTCGTTCGACTTTGTCAGCATTCGCCACCAAGATGGGGTTCCAGACCTCGGATGGCATCCTCCATTTAGAACGATTCTGGCCTTCCAGGCGTTCTCGCTGGTGGTGGGTTGCAACACCATCAGCATGGAAGTCGATTGAGATCCATGATCTCCCAAGAAGCGGCTGGCAGAAGCTTAGTGACATCCTCAAAGAGTGGCCTGTTTGGGATGTCGAGACGGAATCCTCCCTTCAATGGACACAGGACGAGTTGAAGTACTTTCGTGATGTTCGCTTTGGGCCTGACTCCCGCAGGCTCAACATGTCAGGGCAAGCTCCGACGGCATTGCACTCCATTGGTGCGCACTTTCGCGCCTGTCCATGTGGCTGCAGAGGTGGAAAATTTTCAGATGCTCGTCTTGCACAGGGAGGATTGCACAGCATCGAGATCCGCTCAGCACGTGACCCGACAGTTGCTCGACACCCTCACCCGCAAGAGCTCGGCTTCTTGCAAGGCATCGATTTGCGCTACCGATATCAGGATCCTCCTGTTGACCAACTCTGCCTCATAGGCCAGGTAGCATCTCCGTTCCAGTCAGCTTGGATCTTCCTACTTGTTGCCCAATCGATGCCCGACTCCGATATGATCGACCCCGAGGGTTTTCTCTTGCTACTTGGACATGAACTTGTTGCACAGTCTCAGGAGAGATGGCTTTTCCCTTCTGATCTTGGCCGGTTTGAAGTCCAGGTTGATTCGCTTGAGGGTGCACCCATCCGCTTCTTTACCACTCAGTTTTCCACAGCTTTTGATTTTGCTTCTGCGCAGGCTAAGCTCGAAAAGGCAGCTGACATCCAAGTGTGGCGAAGTGGGAGGATTGCCTCCCCAGATGCCCTCCTTAAGGCTGGAAACTTCTTCAGTGTCTCCGACCCTGCAGCATCCGACCAACAGGACATCGAGGTTGTGCTCCATTGGAGGGGACGCCAGACCACCATCAGGTGTCGTGCAGGTTCATACGTCTTTGAGATACTTGGTCGTGCCGGCATCAGCGAGGAGGTTGTCGTTTTTCGCCATGCTTCTGACGAACGCCTTCCAGGCGATCAGCCGATTTGGGAATCCAGCACTTTTGAGATTGGCACTTTGCTGCGTGGTGGAGGTGGCCCTACTCTCACTGCTTTACAGCACATCCTCAAGAGCCCGGATATGCAGCGCTGGCATTCTGAAAGAAGGGCAGATGGTCAGATCCAAGCAGGATTCGATGCCGGCCTAGATGATGTTACCGTCACCTATGCTGCTCGTGAGTTGATCTTGTTGTCTGGCATCACCAATGTTCATTTTGTTTCGCCTCGCACAGTGACATCATGGTTGGAACAAGGAGCTGACTCCGAAGTAGATCTTGTAGGAAAGGAATTGTCAACTTTTGATGGCACCCGGGTCATTGCCCTGATCGGACGCAAGAATCACTGGGTCCTGTTAGATTATGAGCTCTTTGACAATGGTGCTGAATGCACTTTGATCGATGGTTATGAAGAAGCACCAGACAAAGAGTTTGCGTGGGTTGGCAACCTCATCCATGAGTTTTTCGGCAGTGGCCCTTTGTCCCAGGTTCGAGCGCGATGTTTTGATCAAAAGGACACAACATCATGTGGTGCCATTGCCCTTCTTCATTTGGGATGGAGGCTGTGCATGTGGACTTCTTTTACTTCGGCTGAAGTAGCCAGTTGGTACTCTCTGCTCCGCTGGGGTGTCGCCGCGCCTAGGTTCCATGGTGGAGGACGCAGTGAGGTTCAAACTGCAGTTGGAGAGTGGCTGTCGCCATTTCTTATTGCCAAAGGTGTTCCTGCGAGCGCTGTTGATGATCGCATTGCCCAGGCTGTCAGGATTTTTGGTGTTGACCGCCTTGCTGCTGCGGCCAAATCTCGGAACCCTTGGGCCTCATTGAAGAGCCTAGGTAATAGTCAAAGCCGCCCTTTCCTTTGGGTCAAGTATGAGGAACTTCGTTCACACATTGAGGCTCGAGGGAAGGAGCAATGGGGAGCGAGCATTGATATTCCCAAACGGAAAGGCAGAGGCCAGACTCGAAAGAATGAGCCAGCTCTTGACACACTCGTTGACCCTGGGAAGCTCATCCTTGTCAAAGGTGTCCTGCAAGGTGGTGGTCATGAGATCGGGCAACTTGCTTTGTCAGAAGTGCGATCAGGAGCCATTGGGGCAGCTTTTTGTAGACCTGACGACGCCACGCATTTTTTTGCAAGAGAGAAAGTCTTTGAGCGTTGGCCCCCTGGCACTCCTCATCATTGGAAGTGAACACATTGATGATAATCGCGTCCATGCTTTGACTGTGCCGGCTCGGTACGCCCCTTCCGGAGCTCCAGTTCTTGTTCAATGCAGGGCATTGCAACTTGGCGATGTCAAGATCGAAGAAGCTGGAGGCCCTGCGCCTGAGGTTGGCGTGCTCCCGACAAAGGTCGTCCGGATCCAGATTTTCCGTGATGAGTTTGATGGTGATTGGGAGGCTTTCACGAAGAAACCAGTTCGTGCTTTGATCGATCGACTTGAGCCTTTGCAGTTGTGTCGTGAGGCTGGTTGCACATCCTCGTGTCACAAATACCACCCGACCGTAGAGGAGAACGGTGTCGAGAGCGCTGTAGTTGATCTTTGGGGCAATCGTTGGGCATCACACGAAGGCAAGCGAGGTGAAGCCAGCGAGGCTGATGTTTTTTCTCTCTTTGTTAGGATTCCTGAATCAGGCTTCAATGGTTTGCACAAAGCTTCCGGCCAGGGTGGCATTTACATTGAGCCTAGGCTCACTGATGGTGCTGGGACTGATGGCGCTTACGCAGTCATCTGGCTTGGCCATCTCTCCGGCCAACAGGTCAGGCACATCGTCAAGACCGAAGAGAAGGCTATTGCGACCACCAGACTTGGCAAGAGGTTTGGCATCCGTGTGCGTGAAGCCAATGCTAGTGAAGTCCATGCCAGGGTTTGCCCTACCAAGCCGTTTCTGCAGGGGAATGTTTCGCTTGTTTTTTAGGGTTGAGCCATTGCCACAAGGTTCGCACCGACAAGGGCTTCAAGATGCCTTTCGCAAGCATGGGTGGGAAACCAAACCACTCCATCCAATCCGAGGCACAGGCAGCAAAGCCTGGGAGATCGGAGCTCGCAAAGAGCCACCATCCGAAGTCTTGAAGCTTGCAAGTGGATTTGTCACAGTCTCTTTGCTGAGATCCTCTGAGCACACCAAAAAGCCCCCCTGCCCTGATTGCAAGCGGTAAAACTGTTCAGCAGATCAAAAGCGACGCAGTCTCTTCAAAGGACAACGCTTGGGGCAGTGATCTCAGCACAAGCGGTGACCCTTGGGCCAAGTGGCTGTCATCCCAGGTACCGTCATCTAGTGACGCCCATGGAGCTGTCAACACCAAGATCCAGGAAGTTGAAAACCGGGTGCGTGAACAGGTTGAGAGCAGCCTGAAAGCCCACATTGGTGACCTAGTGCAGAAGGATGAAGATATGACAAGCCGAGGGGCTGATGATGAGCGACTGACCCGGCTTGAAGATGAAATCGTTGAGCTGCGGGAGCAAGGTGCCCGATTTGAAGAGTGGTTCCAACAGGCAGGTGCGGTTGCAAAGGAGCAGCAGGCCAGATGGGATCATTTCGACCAGCAGTTGCAAAGCCAGGCTGACTTTGGCAATAAGCTTGCGCAGTCCCTTGAGACCTGTGTAGCCAGAGTTGCTCAACAGAACGATGTCATCCAGGGGGTTTCCAATGAAGTCGGGGGACTGAGGTCACAGCTCGACAAATCCTTGGACCAGTACTTTCAGAAGCAGGCAGCGCAAATCGAGGCACTCCTTGGCAATGACACCAGGAATGCCAAGATTGCCAGGACAAGTTCTTGACTAGGACAGCCTGGGCCCTCCAGAGGCCGAGGAGGGAAGCCAGGTAGTCTTCTGTGGCCGATGAGATGGCTCTTCATCCTTTGGGTCATGCTCTTTCGAGTTGGGGAGGCCTCACTGCCAGGACCTCCTGTCAAAGTGGGAAAGTGTGCAGGTGGGAAGCCTTTGCCGGGTTCTTCTTCGTCAGCGCGGCCCTCAAGGGGGACTGCGATTTCCGGTCGGGGTGACTCACTTGCCAGCATCCCATGTGATGATGATGGTGCACCACGCGATGAAGGTGCTTGTATGATTGATGAGGGACTTAATGCAGGTGACAAGCCTTTGCCGGGTTCTTCTTCGCCAGCGCGGCCCCGCCAGGGGACTGCGATTTCCGGTCGGGGTGACTCTCCTGTCAGTGTCCCATCTGATGACGATGATGCACCAAGCGATCAAGGTGCCAGTATGCTTGATGAGTTGGAATTCATTCCATGGACCATCGGGTCAGCCAGGGGGCATGCAATGGGTGTGTGCAACCCCTCTGGCGTCTCTGGAAAGTTCGACATTTTCAAGGCTTTCCCAGAGGGATTCCATGGAGTGGCAGAGACACAAGCTACTGCCAAGATACAACGGCGGTTTAGTTCAGCTATCAGAGGCCCGAAGGACAGTCGCGGCTTCTTTTCCACACATGGGGCTGCTGCCCCACTGCGACCAGGGTCTGCCTATGCCGGGGGTTGGACCGGGGTAACCCAAATCTCGTCAAATCCCCTGAGAAGTGCACAGATTTCATGGCCTGGGCAGGAATTTCAGAGCGGCCGGGTTAGTGTCGCTATGAGCAGATTAGGCGGAGTTCATGTGCTCAATACTGTTGTGTACCTTCCCCCCCGTGGGCCCACTTATCCACGGGCCAGGGAACTCGGAGAACTTTTGCTTGAGCCAATAAGCAAGGAGATTGTCCTCAGCAAAGGTGGACTCAGAGCTGTGATGGGCGACTTTAATGCGGCGCCCGGTACGCTGAGTGCTCACAAACTCTGGCGTCAGTGCGGCTGGGTTGAGGTCCAGGAGGAGCTTTTTGCACGCTTCGGAGTCGAGCCGTCCCCAACTTGCAAGGGATCCTCGCGTCCAGACCAAATCTGGGTATGCCCTGAACTAGCAAGACTACTGACAGCCACCGCTGTTGTTCCCATTTTCCCGGATCATGATCTCTTGCTGGCAAAGTTCCATGTTCCCAATGATGTGGCCTTCGAACGCCACTGGCAGATGCCCACCAAGCTGCCTTGGCATGCAGTCGACAAGCCGGCTCTTGAAGCCAAACTTGACACTTTAGAGGCCCCCAGCACCTCAGAGGACCCCACCACAGAGTTGAAACGATGGGCAAGACGTGTCGAGGCTTGTGTTCGGGATACGGTGACTGAGACCTTCACTTTCCCTAACAGCTGTTTTGGTAGATGCCAAGTTTTGCAACCCCGTTCGAGACCAGTTCATCATCGCATTCCAAAGCATTCCCGCGCCGGAGACTTTGTCATCGAAGATTCTTTGCTAGGGCGGGCCGCGCAGTTATGGTTTTACCAGCTCCGTCGCTTCGAGCATTTGCACAAATGTCTGGTCAAAGGTTCTGGTGCTGCTGAGGCCGTTCTTCAACGACAGCTTCTGTGGTCTAGCATTCTTCGTTCCAAGGGGTTCAGTAAGCGTTTCCATAGTTGGTGGATGACTCGACCACATCCTTTACAGGGTTCGCCTTGTTGCCTGCCCATCGAAATTCCTGATCTTGCCTCTTTTGTCTTGATCTTTGAAGACTATAAGGGTAACTACCAGAAGTTCATAGCTTGGCAACGGAATAAGAGACAGCGAGTCATCCAGGCCAAGTGGGAGGAAGCGCAGAGCTCTTTCTTCAAGGTCACCAAAAGATGCGCCAGGGGGGCCTCTTGAGTCCTTGATTGATGTTTGTGAACAGCGCATTGAGGTTGTTGATGCCAGCATCCAGTTGATCAGGGTTGCTCATCCCTTCCCTGAAGCGGGCGCTTTGAAATGGACCCTTGAAGGGGTTGATGCAGTGGTTACCCCAGCCGCCGACGGCTACATCGTGGAGTCAGACCTTCTGTTGATTGACGGCCAACGCCTGTCTTGCAAGGTCCTTGTTGATGAGATTGCAGTGATTCACGATCGCCTTCTTCGACTTTGGAACGCCAGGTGGGGCAAGCATCTCAACGTCCCTGATGACCACTGGCATCGCATTGTTTCTTTTGCCGCCAATTTTTTGCCTCGAGGCCATTGCCCTTTGCCGGCCATAAGCTTTGACGTTTGGATTCAGGCCGTCAAATCCTTCAAGACTTTTGCCGCTCGGGGCACCGACGGTATAGCTAGGGAGGACCTCCTTTCCCTTCCTCGCAAAGCTTGTTTGGACTTGATCGAGTTTTTTCACAGAGCCGAACAGGGCCAAGGTTGGCCAGACCAATGGCTGAGGGCGCACATGCATTGCCTGGCCAAAAAGGATGATGCTGAGGACGTCGGTTCTTACAGACCGATCACTCTTTTTTCCTTGGCCTACAGGGTATGGGCTGGCATAAGAGCAAAGCAAATTTTGAGTTTCTTGGGACTGTTTCGCTTCGAGCATCAGAGTGGTTTTCTTCCGCATGCAATGGCCTCAGATGTTTGGTTCTTTGTTCAGGCGGAGATAGAAACTGCCTATGCGACTGGCAGCCAGCGGTGTGGTCTCGTTGCTGACTTGGTCAAAGCGTATAACACCATTCCAAGACTCCCTGTCAAGTGTTTTCTGAACACTGTTGGAGCTCCTGAAGCATTGACAGCCTGTTGGCATGATTTCCTCGGAGGTTTGAAGAGATGCTTTGTGGTGCGTAACTCAGTGTCAGATTCTGCGCTTAGCTTCACTGGGTATCCCGAGGGCTGCCCTTTGTCATGCTGCGCCATGGTCTGCCTGGACATAGCATGGCATGCGTATCAGCAAAAGTTTGCACCTGTGGTGCAGCATTTCTCGTTCGTAGACAACCTCGAGCTTGTTGCTTCCGATGTCCGCAGCCTCATTCGAAGTTTCTGTGTGATGGAAGAGTTTAGTCGCATTTGCGACCTAGAGATTGATCGTCCTAAGTTGTACAGTTGGGCTACTAGTTCCACCAACAGAAGAGCTCTGGAGGCAGGTGGCTTTAGGATCCAACTTGAGGCAAGAGACCTTGGTGGCCAAGCCAATTACAGCGCCAAGTCCTTTGTGAAGACTATCACCGCCCGCATTGACGGCATTCAGAGCTGCTTTTCCGATCTGCGAAAGTCCACCCTTGACACGTGGGCGCGAGTACGTTGCCTGTCGAACGCGCTATGGCCCAGAGCGCTACATGGTTGCGAAAGCGTTCGTTTGGGCGAGGGACACTTCGCTAAGCTACGGTCAGGGGCCATGACCGCCTGCAGGTGGAATAGACCTGGCTCTTCGCCATGGGTGAGGATCGCATTGTTGAAAACAGAAATTCTTGACCCCGAATTTTTTCAACTGTGGCGTTCTTTGTGGCTTATTCGGCGCCAGTGTAGCACCAACCACAAACTCCGGGCACTTTGGGCTCTTTTCATGACTAGCGCACTGGCCTCTAAGGCCCAGGGCCCTTTCTCAAAGCTCGTGCATTTGCTCCATGACATTGGCTGGTCCATCAATGAGCATTTCTGTGTTGAGGTGCCGTATGGTTTTCAGTTTAATCTCTTGGAATGTAGCGAAGCTGAGCTCAAATGCCTGGCTGCCTACTTTTGGCGACAAAAGGCAGCAAAGCATGTCAAGGGGCGGCGGAGTCTCGCCGATCTTGATGGCTATGAGGCGGCCCATGCCGAACAGTTCGATCGATCCCTGTCTCGAAGTGACTGTGAACTTCTTTGCATAGTCCGTGACGGTGGTCATTTCACTAAAGACTGCATCTCTCACTTCAGCTCCGAGTCTGGGTTGTGTGACCTTTGCCAAGTAGAGGATAGCAGAGAGCACCGCTTCTTGACATGTCCCAGGTATGTTGGTGCACGTGAGCATTTTCCTGACCTGGCCTCAAAATGGTGGGCTTTAAAGGATTCCCTGGCGCTGCACGGCCTTACAAGTGCGAATCCGTTTAAGCCCTTGTACTGGCAGGCTCTTTTTGCTTTACAGAACTACGAAATTGAGTTCCGTTTCCCTCCTCCGGCATCCGATTGCTGGATGATCTTCACAGACGGCAGCGGAAGCAACCAGCAGAACAAAGAACTTGCTTTGAGTGCATGGGCGGTCATTTCCGCCGACGAGGATGACATCGTTTGCTCTGGCTGGACGCCAGGCCTCATTCAGAGTGTACCACGGGCGGAAACTTGGGCACTTCTTGCAGCCGTCCGTTGGGTCTCCAACGAAAAGGGAAATGCCCACATCTGGATCGATAACCAAGGTGTTGTTGAAGTTGGCAGAAGTCTGATTAGTGGATTTGACTTGCCAGACGAAGTCGAGAACGAAGACTTATGGAGGCAGGTTGAGCTGGAAGTTCACCATTGTGGCTGTAACCTCTGGCTGCACAAAACACCTAGTCATCTTCATCCAGACGACTGTTGCTCTGAGCTGGAAAGTTGGTGTGCGTTCTTCAACGACCGCGCAGATGCTGCTGCACGCTGGGCTAACGCAAACCGGCCTAGCTGGTTTGAGGGCATCTACCGGCGTTTCGCCGATCGATGGCACACTGATGACGAAACTTTTCGCCAAATCAGCAAGGTTCACCTCGAGATAGCTCGCACAGATACTTCATTCACTTCTGAGAGGAAGCCAGAGTTAGAGCCGGTTGACGAATTCGTTGTTTTTCGGGAGCGATCTGACTGCACTAATGCTTTTACCCTGGCTCAACTAGATAGGATTCCGGGGTGGTTCGACTTGCTCCAGCCTCAGGAGGTCAGACATGATCTTCTGAAAGGCTTGCTTGATTTTGTTTGTGGCCTTGAGGGAGAGGGAGGATCAACTGGTTGGGTTTCTTTTATCGAGCTTGCGGTTGGTCTTAGGGCTTTCGTTGGTGCCGATTTGGTTAGTTTTGGTTCACGTGATTCCCCCAATCCTTGGTTGCAGGTCACTTTTGCATCCGAGCTTCAGCTCCTTAAAAAAGCCTGGCGCATCCTGTGCCGGCTGCTGTGTATAGATTTTTCTGTTGAATGGGTCGATTTGACGAGGGTTCGTATTCATAGTGGCTGTGGCGCTGTGCGAGTGGCTTGGCCTGAGAGGGTTGAGATTTCGGTTTTGTCGGTTCTTGATGCCTTCACTCGGCATCGACCCATTGTGAACAGTCAGGGACTTGCCAGGCCGATGGGACTGGCTTAGGTGTTCTGGGCACTCCTATGGATGCTCTCTCCGCCGCGCTCAGCCGCGGAAGACGCTTGCCCGAACATCTGTCCGCGTATGTTTGTTCAAAAGAAGTAACAAGAAGTAATAAGATGTAACAAGATGCATTACGAATGTTGGTGTGTTCATGTTGTGTTCCGATGCTGGGCTCTGTAGGGCATACTGCTCGCAGAGACATGTCAGCCTCTGGGTGTGACCACCAAAAGCTTCCATTGGCGAGAACTCCGGCACCGGCCAAGTATTCAGCTTGCCTTGAGGGAGTGCGAAAAGAGCTGCAACTGGTCAAATTGGCTTAACTAGTCTCTCTTCTGTTCTTGCAGTTTCTTCTATTTTGCTTGTTGTATCTGCAATGGTTCGTTAGCTACTCAAACAAAAGAGAAAACAAGTCCCAGCGATTCCCAGCTAGCGACTCCCAGGTGATGAAAGCATTGCGTAATCTTTCCCTTACTAACGTTGAGATACACTTGTCCGATCTTTTATGCATTTGGCTCTTCGCGAAAGCATTGAGGCCAATGCGATGCATAGAAAAGGCAAAGACTCATGCGAGGCTCCGCCGTGCTCTCTGGTGGAACTGCATGCCTCAGAAGCACTGCATGATACATCTGTTTGCTTCCACAAGAAATAAGACATAGGCAATCCCACTCGCGGCTCTTCACTAGACCCTTGCACCAGCGCTGACACAACCTGAAAGGTCTGTGGCATCCCGGCTCTTCACCGAAGAGCGGGAGACAGTCTCCGTGACGCATCGTCAGTGTTTGTCCCTCCACCTGCCGAGGACGCCGATCCCGAACCAGCGCGTATCCGCCCGTGCCGCACGAACAGGGCCGTCCTCGATGGTCCGAGCGGCTCCCAAGGACAAGCACACCTGGCAAGGTCAGGGGTCGGTGGTCAATTCAGTGAATAGATCGCGAAAATCCAGCATTGATGTGAGCTTTCTTGCCATGGTGTTTTCTCTTAATCATGTTTTGTAATCGATGTTCAACCCCTGACGACATGTTGTTCCTGATAACAACATGTGTTCTCTTTCTTATCTGAACTTCACGACATGCTAAGCATGACGTTCAACCCCGCCCGTCCTGACGGCACCGATGACGATGCGACCGGACTCTGCTTCCTCCTCTCGGCCGTGAACGCCGAAGAGGCGCATCATGCATGGCATGGTCTGCATGGTCAATGAGGACCCCCCCCCCTTAGCCCCGACTGAGAGGAGATGGTGACTGAATCATCTGAATCCGAAAGAGCACAGTGACAGCACCCCTCCGTGTTTTGCACCACGAAAACTATCACAACCTTATCAGCTGTTGAGCAAGACACCATCAGGGTAGTAGTTCACGATGAGCTGGATAAGGGCTAGCTCCTGCACATTCCCTACACACAACAATGGAAGACCTTGTATATATATCGAATTCCAATTCCCTGGTGCCTCATCTGGCATTGTTCTCCTTGCAATGCCAACGAGCACCTTGACCTTAGGAAGCTTGGTTTTTCCCAAAACCAGTCATATCACTGATCAAAGTCTTCCAAAGGCATCCGCAGCTGCTTCCAGTGCAGTCCAGGGAGGCCACAAGACCAAGGACTGGCCCTGCAATCCGAGAAACCGAAGCCAGACATCACCAAGCATCACCAAACCCCTTTTCGTCACAACTTCTCACATTCTCAGCAAGCTTGAAAAAAACAAACACTGATTCTGATGATATCTGATGATCCTCACGGCACCGGGAGGGATCAACGAAACAAAACATATATTAAAGAAACAAACAAAGGAAACAAAGGAAACATCCAATTTCTTCCACACCCAAAAAATGAAAAAAAAACGGTGTCCATCCAGCGGAACGTGAGCTGATTCGTCGCCTCTTCGGACTTGAAGTCAAGCCTTGGGACGGTCGTCAGACGCGACGGTGGCTGTCGAACTAACCCAGCAGCAACGGTCATGGCAACCAAAGAAAGAAACACATCATTGGTTCATGTGGGTCTGTGGTGATACGTGGGCAATGGTTCTTCAGCTCTTTACAATCAAACCAACATCACCAAATCAACAGCCGGAAATCGGCATCTCTGGGCATCGGGGCATCGCTCTGCCGGCCCACCAGCGAAAGTCCGGCTGCGAACTGCCCAGTTTCAAGATCGACTCCAGCTGCGCCTCCCCCGAAGCGTCCGGACTCCGAGCTCCGAGCTCCGGGTTCCCCGACCACCGGAGCGTGTTCATTCCAAAGCCCGGCCCGGTGAGGGCGGAAATCAAGGTTGGTGGTGGCCGCATGCTTCACCAGGAAAGACCCGGCTGAGCGTTTCTGTGTTTTGGTTCGGCAGAAATCGGAAGTTCGGATCGAATTCGATGTGACCTCTGTCAAGTAGGACTCCTCCAGAATGTTCAATACCTTTCCGAAGCCGACCTGAAGTTGGTCGCAACATGCTGCCAATGCAGTTTTATGACGCAAAGAGCTCAAGCCCCAACTTCAACAGCCCCATCAGGACTGGTATGTCGTGTCTTGGCTCTTGTGCAAAGTGTCATAGTCATAGTCTTTTCTGGCACCATCCAATCTGCGTGACAATGAAATTCAACATAATTCAACTATGCCAAATCAAATGGACCAGCGAGGCCACTCGATTGCTCGCAAGAGCGATGGAAGAGATCAGCCACCACTGTTCGAAGCTACATCATGCTACATCTACATTGATTTCTACATGACATGTGCTAATGACATGTCCTATGTACAGGGGCTCGAGCGGACTTGGTGAGGACATCTGAGTGACCTGGCCCTCATCGAAAGCGGTGAGGCCCAGAAGCGCAGCCTTCACTAATGAGATCCTCCGCGCCACAGCAAGCCCATCGACACGGAATGTGCCCGATGATGCAAATGCGCAAATTCCCCGGACCCGGTCGGGCTCCCAAGCCTTCGGCCCAATGCCCTTTGGAGCCCCAACCTTTGAAACCAAGGCCTTTGGCCCAATAGCCACCGCCACGATAGACCCGAGCACTTCGTTGGATGGCTGCATTTCCCCCCAGGCTTCGCCAAGCTGCACGTGCATAGCTTTGGAGTTGCTGCAGCTCAACTCGGGTCCAGTTCCAGTCGTCCGGCCGCAGGGGCAACCAATCGCCAGGATGAATCACACAGCCTTCGGAGTCTTCGTTCCCTTCACAAAGTTCACCACAAGCCAAGCAGCGCCGGGCCGCCAGCGCCGCCGGTCGTCCCGACCGGTCCCGCTCCCACTTCCGCTGCTTTTGCCACCGTCGGGCAAAGAGCATCTTCCAATCGATGGCCACGGGAGTGGGAAGGCCCTCCGTTTCATCCGGAGTTTCATCTGCCTGAGCATCTGTGGGAAGATTGGAGAGAAGAGGGCACCCCAGTGGATTTGCACAAACCGACGAGTACATGGATGGAAAGTGCAAGGTGCACAGCTTTTGCCACAAGCTGCTCTCTCGAGTGAGATTTCCCCAAAGTGCCTTGGATGCCTTTTCACAATGGCAAACTTCAAGAACATCGAGGCAAGTCAATGCCCTCAACCACAACTCCGCAGGCAGTGGCAAGTCTCTGTCCAGCTCAAAGTCTCTGTCGAGTGCCCATGCGATCGAAGCTCGCGTCGGGGCGATCAGGGGAGAGAAGGAGCTCCCTCCCACCGCCTTCTTTGAGGTTCGGTGCTCTCGGTGTGGCACGACATCCCGCGCGCGGCCCTTCTTGTGAGGCATCGGGCTCGAGCGCCACGGCGAGCCGAAAGAACTGGCACTGCATGACACGACTTGACAAGGAGTCTCATACTGTTCCAAGTGATGTCATGATGCGCTGCTTGGTCTTAACAAGTCTGAACAGGTGTCAAGTGACCTTCAAAACCATTCTACAGTAAACCTTCTTTCAAAATCCTCCGAGCTGCCTTCCCACTCTGAAGCTCACTGAGGTCGCGACCTCTAATCTGTGCTTGAACAGCTTCTCGACCTTGCCTCAAGGATGAACCCGTTCAAACAGTATCATGATCCTATCATTCGCTGGCAAAAAGCATGCAGCATGCATGAGAAGACGACATATGTTCAAGTTCTTCCGCTCACCCAAGAGCCCACTGGATCCTACTGAGTTTGATCCCATCCATTCCACCATGTCTTGCCTGAACTAGCAGTCACAGCAGGAAGCTCCTTGCACCTCAGGAAGCAGCTCCTATCGAGACACACCCTCTCAAGGAGAGCAATGGGCTCTAGTGATGGCCTCCGCCCTAAGAGTGATGGCCTCCAACCTAATAGCGATGGCCTCCAACCTGATAGCGATGGCCTCCATTAATTACTCATCTCACTCTTCATCAACCCTGGAAAAAGCTACCGGTGTCATACCTGACTCGTGTCCCCTGTGTTGGGGGGCATGTGACACTCGCCTCTTAGCCGTTCAAGGTATTTTCAAAGAGTTCCAAGCTCAGGGTTGCGCCGTTTCCAGTACGCCTTGATTTCCTTGCTTTGAGGGAACAGGCCCAATAATGTCACTGCTGCTTGGTCAAAGCAAAACGCTGAGACATTTCTTACAAAACGGGAGATTCTCCAATGGCTCAATCTAAACAAAGTGTTTGAGCCCCTTGAGCTTCTGACTCTTCTGGTATGGGTTCCGGAATAATAAGACAAAATCTCTTCCCAGCTATATGCATGCCTTGGCCAGAAAAGTTGAATTTGCGTCCATTCTTCTCAGTGACAGTGAACAGCAGGCATCTGAGGCTCCTTCCCGTCGGCAGGATCTATTCGGCGCTGTTCGCATGGCCCCATGAGTCTCCGCTGTGATCATGTCTGAAAGTCACTGTTCACACAGACAAGGTTGTCTGTCTTGGTGACAACTGCGAGTCATGTCCGTTCCTGGTTGTTGTGTTTGCCTACACTATCGCTGAACCAGAACAAATCACCAGCGTCGCCAGCGTGAGCCAAATGGGGCTCGCCAAGGGAAGAAAGAGATCTGAAATCTGAAATCGACCTTTGCACCACCGGACGGCAAGTCAGTCCGAATGGCTTGGTACACAAATTGAATTCTTCTTTTTGCTAAACAGGTCCCCAATCAGCCAGGAAGACGAGATGGCCATTCAATGCCTCGCGGCCTGACTTGAACATCTTGAAACTGTAGGTCTGAAGGGCTACTTTGGAAAAACTGAATCCATGATCGAACATCATCAGAGGTTGCAATTAGCACTATATAGTAGCAAGAAGTTACTAGTATTATATATATATAGTAACAAAGGGCATCGCTATTAGAAGCAAGGACGCTACTAGTAGCTCCTGGCATTACTAGTAGTAGCAAGAAGCTACTAGTAGTTTCTTGTATAGGTTGAGTATGGTTGAGTGCTTTCCATGTATTTTATCCATGTGCTTTCCGATGTGCTATGGGCCCCCGCCAACCGATGGGCGGATCTGGGCGGTTGGGATTCTTCAACTGGCAGATCTGGTTTCTTCTGCGTTGCCACCGATCCAAAACAGCCAGGTGATATATGACGTCATGGCACCAGACCGTCGGTGTTTCCCTCTCTGGGAGGTCGGTGACCTGAACGTTGGTCGAGGTGTTTCACGGAGAGAAAGGCCTCGTAGTAGAGCGCGTTCCGCGCGGTGGGATGCCACCTCAGCTGTTGCCACCCCAATCGTCGCCATGAGCGGGTTTGACACCACGCTGGCGTCGGTCATAAGTTGCAAGCAAGCTTGAAGAGGATCTGAATGGAGGGACCGGCTTCTTCAAACCCCTCGGCCAGGACAAGGCCTAAAAAGGGAGGGCGGAGACGAAAAAAGATTGTCGCAAATGTTTAGAAAAAGATAGAAATAGATCATAATAGTAACTGTATGTAACTGTGAAAAGGTATGAAAACCAAAGGAATCTCTTGACTTAATTCAAGACAAACAATCTCATCATATCTCACCAAGCGAGAGGCTGAGGTGGTCATGGTGATCCTATAGATTCATATGATTCATTGACTGGGGGCGATCCTCGTCATCGCGGTAGGTTGGATCTACTCGACGGTGCGCTGCGAGTCTTCTGGCGCCTCCGATCGGGATGCTTTGCCATGCCTGCTCTCCACTGACCCAGCCAACTGCGGTTTTTGCCAACTCACCCAATTCAGTCACATGATCATTCAGGTGAACTGAACTTGCTGACTTCTTTCGCTTCCTTCGTAGGCTTTCTTGCGGCGCGCTACGGTGCACCACGGTGCCTTCCAATTCCGTCGGGACGAGGTTGTCCGGCTCCGAGTTGAAACCATTCGGCAAAGGCCAATGGATCCAATCCTCAGGCTACGCTGATCGGTGGTTTCTCCGCGAACATCAGCATCAGCCTCATCTGCCAGCTGTTTTTGCCGAAGCGGTCTCCAAGGCGCGGACCAGGATGGTCTGCAGGGGTCCAGTTTGATGCAAGAAACCACAAAATCAAGTGACGAAACACTTATTGAGGATATGTCTTTGATTTCCAAGCAGGATCTGAAGACTCGAGCACATCCAGCCTGCTTCACAGCTCCTCCCAGTCGGAGCAGCCAAGCGGAGACATCCTGCACAAAAGGGGTCCGGACAACTTCATCGGGTCTTCATGCTTCGTGTGGACAGGTTGCCGTTCTAACCCGACGAATACGACACCAAGGTCCGATTGCGAAAGCTTCGCGCTGCTGAGCCCTACTAAATGACTCTAACTCCAATGACGGTGGTCTCTATCGGCGAAGTGAGTCTCCGGCAGTCTCTATAAATGTCTATCACATCCGTCCTCCACCGGGTCAGCACTTGTCAGATCTGGATCTCAGCTCCAAAACGATTGCGACTTGCAGATCTGCATGGCCATCGCAGATCTGAAGTTCTGTCAAGTTCTGCCGTTTGTGCCGTTTCTGTCGTATGAAAATGGCTCCTTCTGGGGCCGCTGCACCCAACTCTGGACCGAAGCTCAACACCCTCGGGAAGCAAAACATCCATCACTCGGATCTAGGACCCGAACGCGTCGAGGACTGGGTCGAGACCACTGCGTCGCGAGGCGTGTGTGGCCAAGAAACTGAAGGGGCTGCCACAAAGCTGACATCCAAAGCGCGCAAGGCTCCAGGCATGGTGGTACCGTTGGCAAAAGCTCCAAGGGCCAAAGATTCTATACAATGCTCTTGTTGTTTGAATCCATTGGAATCCTACTAAAGCAAAACCATCTTTGCACTTGCAAGACTTGCGGACATGAGCATGGGAATCTTCTTTATGTTTCTACTGCATCTTACAGTGCTTGATGAGTGATGCAGTCATGCACAGCATCGATGATGTCTCCAACTGGAGCATTCTTCGCAGGAATGCACTGGGGCAGATTGCTCTTGATCTTCGGAAGAAAATGAACAGTCTCCTGGAGGATTGCACACCGAGCATCCTCCAATCGTAGTCCGAACAGTCTTAACCCTTCTGAAACCCTCTGCAGAATCCGCACGGCGCAGCACCCAATCGGTCGCAAACCGCGGGTTTTTGGTCGACGCTGCGTCAGGCTGTCGACTCATCCCCTGGATACCCCACTTCGTCCACGATCAGGTTCCCCACCTCACAGTGGTTCGGTGTGTATTTTTTTTGGGAGGGGCCGCTAGAAAGAAGAAGACAGACTTGAGCATGCTTCACAACACATCTTCCATCATCCTCTTGCTGCATCTTGGTGCCAAAGAGCAGAGAAAAAATGATAAAAAAGGATGAATAAAAACACTACATAGGGGACAATACAATGAAAAGACTCAAAAAGGGTAAACCCATCATCCAACTTCCTGCAGCTCAGTTCACGTAGTTCTCCATCGCATCATCTAGCTCTTCGATCGCCGACTGGACCAAGGCCATGGTAATGCCATCAGCCAGGAAGGGCCAAATCACCCAAGTCGCCGTGCGGCTGGGACTTTGGATCCCCGCCTCCCGAACGCAGGTTTGGGGCGGTGTCACGGCTGGATGGAGGAACGGTGGAGGAAGGGTGGAGGAAGGGTGGAGGAAGGGTGATGTTGGGGTGAACACACGGCCTCATCGTAGTGGACTCTGTGCAGGGCAGTGCAGGTGAGGGGACTCCGGTTCAGAGATGATAGTTGGTGTCTTTTCCTCTGTCTTTGGTGTCTTTCGGGTGGGTGGGTGGGTGGGAGGGTGTCATGTCACGATGATGAACGATGCGAAGATGCAAGATATGCAAGGGGTGGTCGTGCAGTCATGCTGCAGTCATGCCCATGGAACAGCCATTGCAGAATTTTGATCAATTTTGATGTGTTCTTCCTTGTCTTTCTATCGGCAAATAACAGCAAATGGTGCTCAGCCGACGGTCGTGCCTCTCGTGCGGCCATACAATGGTGTGCAAAGAGGGCACCTTGCACAGGGCAAATCCAAGCCTTGAACTGACCGATCTATTCCAACCAAAATTGGATTTATATAATATGATTTAATGTAGACTCTTGATTAATAAACCCTCCATTTGAAGAGGATGTTCAATTCAATCGAGGGGGGTTATAAAGAGTCCACATTACACATCTATGGGCAACCAAAATGGGATGACCCAAAGAAAATCGAAGCCGACGACTGGTCGTCAGCATCGCTTCAGACCATCCGGATTGGCTAACCGCCGCTTCGAAGCCCGCTTCTCTCGGCCGCGCGGCGATATCTTTCCAGCTCCAGGATCTTCTTGGCCGGGACCGATGCCACTCTCCAGTCCTGGACTGGTGTTGTTTCCAGTGAACACGTCGTGTGGGAAAGAAGGAGAGTCAGTGGGAGCTACAGTAGGCAGCCGGGGCCACAGGGCTGGCACAATTCCAGTGCGAAAGTGCGTTGATTCGGCTTTCCCACTAAGAGAAGTCTTTCACCCATTTTCACCCACCATTGCAGGATCGTGATGCTTCTGGATGGACTTCTGAAAGCACAAGCAAACTGCAGAGAGCAACTTGCGCCTGAAACCTTTTGTTGAGTCAAGTCAAGTCAAGTCAGTCAAGTCCCAACCTCGTCGTCTGTGTCGCAACTCCGCCGCAATTCTTCTTCCTATCAGTTCACAGATTGTTGATGATTTTTGGATCCATCACGCGTGCGGCAACGGAAGAGAGACATTCTTCGGCCATCCCAAAGGGGAAAAAAAAACATCAAGTGAATTGGTCCAATTCTAGATCAGAAAGGTGTGTAAATCAACCTCCAGAATCGACCGAAACATCCAGTCTGACCAACCACCAGGTATCACCAAAGGTATGTGGATGTCGTGGACAAGGGTGGCTCACTTGGATGACTGCACCTGACTTGGATGTCGTCGTCCACTTGCAGGTTGCTTGATGAACTTGGCTAAAGGGCTTGCCTCAATGGTTTGTCAAGTTGTCAAGTGCATGTAGGCATGCAGATTCGTGCATGTGCGTCTAAGCTGTGGTGGTGAGAACTAGTGAACTAGTGATGATCTGAGGCTAACATTCAGTTGGAACTCAATAAAAAGTGCAGCTAAGCTAGCAATGCTCGAATGCATGCACTGTCTAATGCCGCCACATTGCCGGAGCTTCTCCATAGGTCATTCGAAGCTCATGCTCCAAAACCAGAAGCTTGTCCGTTGCTGATTGGACCTGGCGCACTCTCCCATTCTCCAGGTGATCTGTCATAGTTTGTTGACTAGCTGGCACCTTTCTGCGAGAGTCGTAAGGAAGCAAAGAAACAAATGCCCTCACAATTCTCATGATAAAGCCAACAGGTAGGGCAGGCCATCCGGGTCAAGGTGGCATCAGGTACATGCGGCACGTCTTCAACGGCTTCGGTTTGCACCTGTTCGGCTTCACCTTCGCCCGGTGTCGGCACTGGTCACTGCAAAGGACGCAGCAATGGGCGCTGAGGCTTGAACCGTTGGCATGTTCTGGGTGCATCTCTTTGCTGGGAAGGGCTTCCAAGTGCTCAGCAGCATCACCTCACTTAGGGCACATTGACTCTTCAGCTACAGGCATTGTCTGGCTGAAGATGCATCTACAAATGTATGCAGCACACGGTCGCTAAGCTCGAGGCTAAATACCTCTTCCAGCACAAGGTCGACTAGTAGGTCTGCCTCAACTAAATGTGACAAGTCTAAATGTGTTCCAAAAGTGTACCCTTCCGATTCCAATTTCTTTCTTTGGTGCACCAGCCTGGCCAACCACTCTTGCAGCATTCTGCCTCAGCAAAAGCTTCCAGTTCCCGTGAGTGCGGCGGAATCTGCTTGGAACTAGTCATGACAAATAACACACACCACATATATATATATATAGTTCATTTCTATTCGTGTGTCAACTGGTTCTGGTAAAGAAAACACTGCAAAATGGCTATGTGACATGTTGAACTCTTCTGGTCCTTGTGTTGTGGTTTGTTTTTACCAGTCTTCTTCCACCCAGCGACCGGAGGAAGTCATCAGGGCAGGGCAGCTTTCCAGGGCGAAAGGGTGTTGGCTTCAGCAAAGAACCTTCGGCAGGTGCTTCGGCAGGTCCTTCCCCAAGCAAAGCCCTCAGTCTCCGGGAGAGTTTCTGCACCTTCTCAGGCGTTTCAGGTGACATTCGGTCGGAATGACCCGGGGCATGTTCAAGTGTTCTTCTGACACTGCTGAACGGGCGGACCTGGGCGAAAGCATCTTCGCCATGCGAGGCTGTCTGAGCTTTTGCTTGAGGAAGAAGAAGTGCAAGCTTCTCTCCCAAGTGCGACACCCGTCGTTGCACGTGAGCAACGGCGAGTTGCTCCGGTGGAGGTTGTGGCCTCCAAGGAATCAACGGAGGCTGCGCTTCCCACAAGGGTCTTGGCGCTGGCGCGTCCGCTTCAATGGGTCTCTCCACTTCGACCGCCTTCGGCGGGGCAGGTGTTGGCGCCTTGGGCCGCTGGCGGGAAACCATGGTGTCTTGCAACCTCTCTCTCAAGTGTCCCGGTCGATTCCTCGATCGAACGGCACTTTCGTCCGCTTGAGCCGGCTCTTTTTTCTCGGGCCGAAAGGGCCGCTCCTCTCGCCCTCGGACGCCTCGCGGCACGTCCGGTGTCGGTGGAGCTGGTTGTGGCCGCGACTTCGTGAAGATCTGCTGCAGTTGGGTATCGAAGAAACTCGGTGCCCTGGTGTCCTCATCCCATCCAGGTCGCGGAGCTCGCGGAGCTCGCGGAGCTCGCGGCGCCTGTGACACCACCCGCGACGGACCATTGCGCCGGTGCCGGCGACCGCGGGGAGCACCGCGACTGGGCTGGCGCGGAGCGGTCGCGCCGCGAGCGCCAGCACTGGAGGCTCGAAAGGCCATGCTGTTTCACATGCTCTAGCTGTAGTGGTTCATGAACATGTGGTGTGTTTGTGTGTTTTGTTGTGTGTTTTGCTTCTTTTTGCTCGCTTCCTGTAATTATGTACGAGCGATTAAGATATAAGGCATTTTGCTCTCCCTCCTGTGTCTGCTCCGTCAAATCATATAAACACCCTTACTGAACGGTGTTGCTGCATCGAAAAATGCACCTCATGTAAGCGAGTTGGTGGGTTGGGTGGGTTTGGGATGTGGTCCTGATAAGTACATACTGAAGACACTTCTTGTTAATAACCTGTGGCACCATGATTACTCATGTGTCCTGAATTCCAACTGTGGGCCACACACAGTATGGTGTTCTCGATTGGTCAGTGGGGCAGAGTTCTTCTCAACCGATGAATTGCCCAAAGTATCCCAACGTCAGGGTCGAGTGGCTTCAACATCAGACCTGCAACTTTCTGTCTTCTTGTGCACCGCTCAACACTGCTTGTAATTGCAAAAAGTAAAATCATGAATCGTGTCTAAGTGTCCTTTCTTTTTGTCTAGTTTTAGATTAATATCCTTTCTCAAAAGGTGATCATTTTGTACTGACCGTTGCTGGTAATGGGACGATTATGGACGATTATTCTTGTGCCGTATCATGCTGTATCGATTATTCTTGTGCCGTATTGGACTACGTGTTCATGGCTCAAAGGGATTCGATTCAACGGGGCACTCCAATCTTCAATTGCTCCATCTGGGGCGCTTCGCTGAAGTCTATGGTTACAGCACATGTTCGAAGCTGCAGTCTCAGGTCGTTCGGGTCTTGGAAGTTTGGGTCGTTGCTGCACCGTGTAACGTTGACGTTTGAAGAGTAGAGCAAATGGACCGAATGCTGTCAACCGGCGCCAACGTTTAAGCCACTTTCTAAATGTCAATCATGCCAGCGCGTCTAACAAGTCGTCGCAGCAGTACAATAAGACCGGCCAAGGGCAGTGTTGTGCCCATGTGATACTCCTTTCATGGCCTGGAAAAACCGCGGGTCCAGGGGTCCAGCGTCCAGCGTCCTTTGTGGTGATCTGTCTGCTTGCGACGCGCGACGAAGTGGGACCAACTGGTGCGTTCTGGGGGGGGTTGGGGCGTGGCATGTTTGGCGACAGCTGGCGACTGCCAAGCTTGAGGCTTCCATGTGTACCTCATCCTCGATGGTGCAAAACAACGTACAGAGGCATCAAGCAACCATTTCGGTTCACATGTTTTTCATATGTAAACCTGATTCGGGGCTTTCTCAAAAACAAACAATCTCTGAAACTTGCGCGTATGCATCGTGCCTGCCAGGCCTCTTTTTGGTCAAAACGCCGGTCTCTGAAGTACAAATCCAGCACATCCGCCCTTCGTCATGCCGTGCCACTTGGCTGTCTGCTGCTCCGACACGAGGACCGCATCACCTTCGCGAAGCTCCAGGAGCTCGTGGGATCTGGGATGCGCTTTGCATGGAAGATAGTCTTCAAGCACCAGCCAGGAGCACACAATATCCATGGAGATTTGCTTGGCTTGTGGGTCTGAAGCAGTATGAGCCAAGAAAGCCAAAGGATCTTCATCCAAAGCTTTCTCCAAGCAAATGAAATCGTAGATCCGGCAGGTCAAGAATTCGGCTGCCTTGTCTCGCTTAGGGCCAACGGCAGCAAGGCACTTCGTCCAAACCTTTGTACCTTCAGAGAGCATCTCAAGAACCTGTTGCAAAGGCAATGTGGACGTACAAAGCTCGTTGGGATGCCCAGATGGCACATGTTTATTTGGAGTGAAGTAGTCCGACACCGGACGCCGGCATCGACCTGCCAGCTCTTCATGCAAGTCGTCCAATCTCTGTCCCACATCCAGGCGGATGAGATACGACAAGATTTGAAAGTCTATTGAGGATTTGGGAATGCCACGAAAAGCCGTCCCTCGCATGCGGGATACGCAGCGTCCGTGAGTGACAGAGTCCTCGTCCTCAGGTCGTGCAAGGATGCGACTAATCTGGACACTCTTCAATGGGAATCGTGTATTGCATGTCGCAGCTATATGACAATCGTTCTCCACATCATAGCTGAGAATACAAGCGCTCTTCCCTGCCAAATGTGCCAAAGGGCCCCTGAGGCGGTCGATCTCAACGACACTGTCACACAAGTCCATATTTTTCTTGTAGCCATTGCTTGGAGGATAGAAGTGGTGCCCACACGCCTCCATGAGTGAGCAAGTGTAAAGTCGCTCCGGCTCCAAAGCGAAGTGCGGGCTGAAAGAGCTGGAAAAGGAGAATCTGTGCATGTCGAGCCCCTCAAGTCCCATCATAGTCGAACCTGCGCTTCGGCCGTCGGCGTCATCGGCGGTCAAACGGTTCGTTGGAAAAATGGTAAGAATATATCGTAAGAATCATGTCATCCAGGATCTATCTGCAACATGAAATGCCCTGTCGGTCAGGAATTAAAAGAGCTGGCTTTAGGAGTCACCCAGAGGAAAAAGAGCCGCTGAACAATCCTCAAGAAAGAGAAACCATGCATATGGCGCATGAGTCACATGACGCTTCAGGAAAAAAAAAGAACCAATTTCAAATCACACGTTGACATGTTTCTTTGATGCGGAACTCTCCGTCCACTTCATGTTGAGACTTCGGGCCTTGTTGAAACCATCCCATGAGGTCTCAGATCCAAGGCTGTTCCATTCACCGCCAGCAGCGAATCCCTGGCCGACGCCAAGGCCGCAAGGACCTCGCCGGCCGCGCCCGCGCCGGCATCACCAGTGGCCAAGGCTCTTCTCACTCCAAGTTCGCTGCCTGCGAGCAAACAGCGATTTTGTGGAGATTGCTTGAAGGGTACAAAGGCCACTTCAGTAGCGGAGGGAAAGAGATGTTGTAGGATCTTCAAACGTGGTTGTTGCAGAAGGTCTTCGAACATTTCCGCCACCCGAATCTGCTTTTCCGTAATGCGGCTTGCTTCCGCACCAGCGGTGGTGCGCCAGGCAACACAACGAGTGCAAACGCTCAGCAAGGACAGCAATCCATCCTTGTCGCCCGTCAGCTTTCTCAAATAGGAATCACTTGAATGTATGTCTGCAAATACCTCTTTCTCTTCCGATGTATTTATCTTGTGCATGCAGCAAGTGGCAATAACGGCTCCCAGTACTTCTACTCTAGTGCCATTGCTACACCAGCGACGAAGCAATTTCAGAGCTAAATCGGTACCAGTTCCACAAAGGTGCTTTGCAATGACCACAACTTGCCGAATGCCGTGCTTTTCCAAAATGGGCTCGATTTCCCTGCTTGCATCCAAATCACCCACGTCGCCCGTCACGCGCAAAATCCGATCCCGATATTGCTCAGGAAGCCGCGCTTCAACGCGCATGGGTTCTGGAGGCAGCGTGTGATCAATGAGCACTGCATGACCACCCAGCAGCAAGCCTGCCAGCAATGCAAGGCTTCCATTTCCTGCGCCGATGTCCACCACCGCCAAGCCACCAGACCGGGGTCCAAGATTGGGTGCCAATGCCCAGACTTTGGCCAGAATTGACCATTCTTGTGCCAAGTACTTCTCTTGATATTTCGGTGGTCGGTCAATCATACTTGAGAGTATCTCCAGACCTTCTTGGGGAGCAAAGATCTGCGGCAGTCTCCGATAAGGGCATTCAACCTGCAGTGCTGCAGCTGCAGCAGTGAGAGCCTCCTCTACTTCTTCCTCTGTGGGATGCTTAACTTTCTTCTCTTGCCGGGCACCTGAGTCCGCACTGGAGCACCTGACGAGTGGACCAGAGAAGATCTTTTCTTGACATCATATGACATCTTGAATTTGAACCATTTGAACTCTGCAACGGTATAACTTTTGAAGACATTGTGCAACACTGGCCTGGACCACAAGTTCGGTAAAGCTTCTTGCAGGGCCTCATTCTTCAAACAAAACCAACTCATCAAATGACATTCTTCAGCACATCCAGCCTGCAGCACCTGGTGGACGGCTCGCAACTCCCGAGTGCGAGCCTTGTCATGCGCCAGACCTGTCGGTCTCGGTCCGGTCGCACCGTCGTCCCAAACGGAACGACACCGGAACCAACGACCCCAGCGGAAGCGGCTGGCGCGCGCGAGCGGCACTGGCCCTCTCTGGGGCTCCCGTGCGAACATGGGCACGCTCCTCCCGCTTCTGCCGGCGCCGGGAAGCCACGGATGGCTTTGACGCCACCTGATGTTGCAGTGGGTGGAGTCAAAGCTTGCAACCTCCTGGGCAAGGTGGTCCTCTGATCATCCCGCCTTACAAATGGCCGGGGCTTTTGAGGGGGAAACGACGCCATCATTGCACCGGCCTCACCGTCTTCTTCACCTAAAAAGCCATCAAAAGAAAGCACCGGTAGCCAGTCCTGGCTCCAAGTTGCAGCAGAAACAAACTCGGAAGCATGGCATGCTGGTCGGAAGCAGGTAGAGTCTGGTAGGGTGACCAGTCCACCAAAAACACCGCGAAAAAGTGGCACCTCGGCACCTCACTGAATTTCCAGTTTTGAGTTCGTTGAATCAAAGGTCCTCTATGTCGTTGTCATCGGTAGGATCAGCCATGAAAAAGAGTTCTTTTGAGCCCAGGCTGGACTCCAAGGACTCCAAGCTTTTGATCCCAGAGACATTGTTGATTCTGCAACCTCTGAAGTGGCCCTGTTGCCACCTTGAAGTCTATGAATCCAAATTTACAGTAAAAACAAACGCTCGCAAGGTTGCAGCTACAACACACCAACAAAAAAACTGCTCACAGAACTTGCAGTGCAGCCAGCGCAGCCTTTTCCTTCCAACTTACTCTGCGACTTCCAATTGCGGCCGCCGTTCTGCAGGCCTGGCGTCGTGGCTTTCAACCGCGAACCGCGATACCGCTGACCTCGGATGACCAACATCCGCCAGATGCACGGAGGACAAGTCACTAGAAGCCGGCCAGCTCCTTTTGCATGCCCATCGATGAGAACCTCAGGGAACGTTCGTATGCACTAGTCAGCGGGTCCAACCAAACCCTGAAATCGATTCGGAAGAGGAGACGGGTCAACGAGAAGAAGTCAGCGCTTCGTGCTTCCAGCGAGAGCCGCTGCACTGTCAGCCCTTGGCCCAGGATCCGCAATCATCTGAAATGTCCAGGTTCTTTCGGTCCTGAGTCGACAACCTGGCGAGGCCAAGGCCAGAGAGGTGAACTGGGTCGATCGCATCCGTAGGCACGGAACGCGAACGAACTGGCATCCGGTGCGGTTCTTCGGATCTTCGGATGGCGCCTCACCCAGCCTTCCCAGACTTCATCAGCCTGAGGAGGGAACCCCTTCATACCACTCACTGGATGAATTCATGTAAGATGTGCCATTCACCAGAATTCAAACTATCATAGTGCCTTTTTCCATGGTGTGATCACGTGTCATCTAGCCGGTCTCGTCTCAGTCATCTCACTGATGAATTCTTCGGGGAAAAAAAGACCTTCACGTCTTCTTCATCGTCTTTTGTCTCCAGCCTCGATCACAGCACCAGCTTCCAGGAAGGCAATCGCTGGAGCCTCCAGAACTTTCCAAAGCAATGCTGTTCTGAGAGACAAAAACAGCCCCCTACTGCCCCTAGTGTACAGGTCGCCACAGGATGGTACAGGATGATACCAGTCCATCCAATATATCATATGCCAATAATATGCCAATTCATATCCATTGCAATATCATTGTTGGACTTATCCCAATATCACTCCCCCCGACGTCACCTGCACCGAGGCCTTTGTTCTCACCGGAACACGTGGTTCGAAGACCTCAGCGCAGCGGCGCGAGCGGGAACCCACCGCCCTCCGCATGGGGGTGGCCGAGCCGTTGCTTTTTGGGGTCCTGGCTGTTTTTGAGGAGTTCTCCTGTCTGGTGACTCTTGACCACTAAAACCCCCCCCAAATTGCAATTGGAAACATCCTCTGAAGTCGTTTTAGTCCTTCGTCCGTCCACGTCGCCCGGGAGCCCCCACGACACGAAACCACCGGGGTTCACACGGCTCCAACCTGAGATCCACGGGAGGTTGGATGAGGTTGGTGCTCCTGGTGTACACAGGACACCGCATGTCCCAGCAAGGAACCAGGATATATACCAGGGTTCGATGTCTTTGGTTCTACATTCTGCCAAATGAATAGTGCAATGATAGACTAATCACAAGATATTATATATAAGTGGAAGTTAAGTGACGCACATTCTGGATCACTCTGGTGATGTGCAGCCATGTGACAGTATGCCCAGGCTGACAGCTTTGCCATCTTGCAGAACCTCAGGGACAAGTTGCAAAATGAAGACCCATCTGAGAATTCTTCCCAAATTCAGGGAGAGGAGCAAACAGCAGGGCCCCTTGGGCCCCTTCAAAGGCCATAGATAGGGGTCCCAAAAAAGACAGGGAACCCAAACAAGGATCGAGCCAATTACCGTTCGTTCTTTTCGCAAAAAAATGCAACCCGCAACCAACGCTCTCGCAGCTCCGCTCCCCCATCCCACGCTGGCGCCAGCCAACAAGGCCACCCACCCACGCTTCACAGTCTTCGGACCTGGGAGTTGCGAGTCGAGTCGAGTCGCACGACCCAAGTCGCACGCACGACCCATGTGTCTCATAGACCTTTCTTCCGCACAACCGATGTGTTTTTAGGACCGTTTGTTTTTTAGCTATATGTTTCTTCTTTGTTTCTAGCGATGGCCTCGAACCCAATAGTTGAAATCACTGAAGCAGACCAATTCGCCATTAAGTTTTGTGGTATACATTGTGCTAGTGCTAGGCTTGAGCTTCCTGCACATCTCGAGCTTGTGTCTCTGACTCAGCAAGTCGTACCCAGCCTGGTTGTCAGGTCCATTCAAGATCAACACCAGGCGTGAGTGAGCGATAGAGTGAGAATGAGAGCTACCGCACTCAAAAGTCCATCACCAAAAACCTATGCAATGCACTACAAGTACCTTGGTTTCGTTCTAGCTTTCATTAGGTCACAGAACGGGCACACAGTGATCTGCCAGCCAACTGAATAGCTTGAAGTGCTCATGAGACGCTGTCTGAGCCTTGTCTGACTTCTGCAATCTCTACAATCTCTCCAGCCTACCGACGACGCCCAACGCGGGGGCAACCAACGCGACGCATCGGCGGGGTGTGATGCGCAGCACCGGGACGGGCGGAGCTCCGCGGAGGGACGAGCGCCTCCAAAAATGCCACGGAGGGTGCGGTCAAGCTCGGCGACTTCCGCACCTCGGATGGGATGATGGGATGAGAGGGTTCTAATAAGCGGAACGTCCATGTTGAAGCTTCCGAAAGATCTCCCAAGCGAAGAAAAAAACACCATGTGCAAGAGACTGCTTGGTGTCCCATGATCAAAGACTTCTGTACCTAAAAGCATCTAAAACCCACTGCAATGAAAGCTATGGAGATGGCTGTCACCCGCGGCTGGTAGACGACGCGAACCCTCAGTGGTCTCAGGCACTCCGTGGGTCATCGGATCGGATCAACGCCGGCGGAGCGGAGCAACACCGTCTGAGGCGCGTTCCACTTTGGAATGGCACCGGAGGAGACGATTCGGGTCTCCTCCTGCGATTCGCGAAGCGGGCGGTGAAGCCAACGGAGGGATTTCGGGGGAAGGAACCGCGGAAAAGGAACGAAGCCGCCAAGGAAACCGGCGAAGGCGAAGGCGTTGCTTGAAAGGCTCCTTCCAAGCTCGGGGCTTGGGAGTTGCTTTCGGTTCCCTCTCGGGTGTCTTACCTGTCAAAGGATGTCAAAGGTGACATGCTTAGCTGCTTGGAGGCAGCCAAATCATGCAGCTGAGCTAGGTGACATCTGCGCCTTTGGCAGAATCTGCCCATTGGCTGAAGCGCGACCGCCCAGCAGTCATGGGGTATTGATGTCGCTGAAAAGGATGTCAGCTGTGCACACTTGGTAGCTCTCTTGTGGCTCAAAGATGCTTAACCACCGACTCACATCCGTTCTCCTATGGTTTTAACATGCCAGTTCTCACAGTTCTGTTCTGCATCGGCGCGCATCGTTCTGCTGTTCCACCATGAGTTGACTCGATTTGACCCTGAAAACGTGCGCCATCACATCATGAGACCTGCAAAAGTAGCTCAGCAATGTCGTGCCATGGTGAAAACAAGCCTAAATCAACACAAAGAAGTAATGATAGACTCTTGATGAATGACTCCCCTGGAAATGAAGACCTTTTTTACAATCCAAGGGCAGAGGGGGCAGAGGGGCTTTTGTTCCTCAATCGTCTACATTCACTTCACTCGGCTCTCTCGTCGTGTCGACCCGGACGTCCGCTTCACTGGCTCGTCACGTCTCCGCTCAGATCCTGGACCGCGGAGTGGCGTTCCCGACGTGGCGTTCAACTCGTCCGTCCGCGGTCCGGTTCGTCGTGTGTTGGAACATTGTTTAACATCATGTTTTGGACGGATGGACCAAGGGATGTCCAAGGCCAAGCTCAAGGAATATGAAGAGATTTTGCCGATTTAATGTTATTAGATGGTATGTCACGTGTGTGTCCATGCATGTCCTGTCTAGGGCCTCTAGGGCTCCCTGCAATGACATCCCACTTTCCCGAAAGCTGTTGCTTCAGCAGGATGCTCCGATACTCCTCAAGTGCAGCAAGAGGTTATAGTGTGTGACGGCCCCGACCAGCAAAACGAGGCTGACAATCTCCTTGGTACCGCAGGTGACCAGAAGCTGGCTTCCAGCTTGGTACCATTCAATCTTCCAGACTTCCTGTGCTCAATGGCTCAAGCGGATAACGCCTCCGATCGCCGAACCGCGCCTCCTCGAGGTTCACTCGGTCTTCGACCACCCACGTGCTCGACGGGTCACCTGGGGCGAATTCACCCGGAACATCGTCGCGGTTCGGTCGCCCGAACCCAAGAGACGAACGACACCAGAAGATCACTTCTTGCCCCCTCACACACCTGCCATGTCGTGCTCTGCCGTGCTCATGTGTGGTTCAATGCTGACCCAGAGAAATGTGCCGTGCAGACGCCAAGGTGTCATAGTTGCCATCCCATGGTTTCCAAGCAACATCGCGAAAGTCCTCAAAAGTGCATCTATCAACATTCAGGAGAGTTGTTCATGTCCGCCTTGTGTGAAAAACTGCTCAGATGTTCAGCTGCCCTCTCTGCTGTTAGAGTCTCCTTGTTCTCCGATTTCTCCACCTCCTCTTCTTTGCACCTTCCCTGCACCTCTCTGGCACACCAAGCTCGGTGCCAGACCGGTGCGGTCGACCGGCACGAAACACTCGCGTCGCGCGTCTCGCTGTGTGCGGCGTCTCGTCGTTCGGGGCCGCGGCATCCAAAATGGACCACACCCGTAGACCTCGAAGAACGGACGCCCAGCGGGATTCCCAAAAAAGAGGTGCGCAAAAAAAGGGGGGGTTGCCCATTTGAGCTTCTTTTTTGGTTGACAACTGATTTGGGCCGAGTGAGATGTGTTTTTCTTTTTTGTGTGGTTTTTGTGGTTTGTATAGTATGTTCATTCCTCTCAAGTGTCTTAAGACATCTTCAGACCTTGCATCTGCAGGGCGTTTGGGGACAAAATCGCTCAAACGAACAAATGTGCTGCTCACCATCATCACCAGCTGAAGCAAGGCCTGAGAGCGCGCTTGGGATTCAGCTCTTCAACCAAATTAGAAATTGCCATATCGCCTCCCAAACAGATTGGTCGTTTGAAATTGCAGCCTAAAATAGGCGAGAAAACATAACGACTAAGTAGGCTTCTCTCCGTCCAACTAAGTGACTTCGACAGCCATTTGTTCATCGACAGCTGAGAAATCGACAAGCTCCAGCCAGCTTTCCAAGCTCTGGCCCGACCTTGGGACGGTTTGGGGTGTTGGTCAGGTTCGGTCCAACCATGGTCAAACGATCAAACAAGGCGGCCGTGTGTTGAGGTTCTGACACTGGAAGCCCAGGACACTGCATGCACCTCCAAAACCCGTGAGGTGAAACCCAAACAGTCGACAGGCTTTGCAAACATGTCAACTGCTGGAAGCGAATGATTCGAATTCCTGGAGGCCTCCCCCTGATGAATGGCGAAGCTCTGCGTCTGCCAGCGATGTTCGACATCTGCTTCGCCTTCAGATAATGTATGGAAAATGCTGATGGAATTTGAGAACACACTGCAGAATACTGCACACCTGACCGCACTGTGCCCTGATGGATCGTCGCTGTGACGGTTCCATCGCTGAGTGCACACGCAAATGCCTCAGGATGTCGCACCGCGTCGCACCGCGACGGCACCGCGACGGCCCGATCTCATCGGTTGAAACGATCCCTCAGCTTTGGGCGGCTCCCACATTCACCGGTGCCCAGGACACTGCCTCGCAAAGAACCACGAAAGGTTCCCCGGTGAAGTCAACACCAGCGTTCGCGTCGGCAGCACCTTGACTTCTCCATGTCTGCTCAAGTCCTCCTCGTGAACCTCGGAAGGGTCGTCTCTTGGCCCGCGAAAAAAACGGCTTCGAAGCGCTGAGGAGGGCCACGAGTTGCCACCTCTTTGCATCGTGGCATGGACCCCACAACAACACCTCAGCATCGCAGAACTCCATATGTCGACATGAATGGATAGGGTGTCGTTCACATGTGTTCGTCTGATTTTCTTCCTCAGATTGACAGGTCTTCACATGGATTGAACCAAACACCGTGTGCCATCCATGCGAATCCGAGTGCCCGCGCGCGTCCATCGTCTCCTCCGGTCAGCAAGAGCGCACCAGCTCCGGTGCCGACAGGAGCCCAGGAGGCCTGGGCGAGGAGGTTCCAAGTGACCTGAAGGTCTTCTGAAAAGCAATAAAACGTCGGAAGTCTTCGGGAAAATAAACAAACGATGTTAACAAAAAAAAAGAACTTACTTATATGCATGAGAATAAAAGTTGAATCTCATAACAGGTCATAGCAAAAAAGTGGCCTCCAAGTTTGGAGTGTCCAGTTGTCGAGTCGGTGCCCCGCCCCCGCGTTGAGGAAGCGGATTTGGACGAGTCCACCGACCGCTGAGAGCGCCTGTCGGACTGGACCAGTGTGACCATCCAAGTCGCAGAGGAAGATGGGGTCCTGGAACAGAGTAGTCAAAAAGCACCGTGAAAAAGCAACGTTCTTTCCTGGAGGCGAGAGAAAAGTGGTGTGTCTGCGTCCTTCTTGAAGACTTCAGCTGTCTTTTTTTTCAGCGGTTAAAGCTAGATTGATTGCTGTTTGCGGCTTGCACCCAAGAAGGTCCTCTGGCGATTGCACATCCCACAACTTCACCAAACCATCTGCTGACCTCAAGCTGTTTCGCTGTTTCTCCGTCTCATGGCAAACTTCCAAAGCGTCTCTGGCAAAACCAACCATCTAAAAAGTATACGACTGTTTCACGAGCGGTGCCCGAACAACCAACAACCAGGTCAGGTAGGGTAGGTCGTTCGGTCGTTCATGTGGAGTTTCCCATGGTCATCGCTCGGAGCGCAAATCGATGATCCAAGTGTCCGGGCGCCGTCGCCAGTCTGAGGCAGAGCTCATCCAGCTGGGTGTCCAGAATTGGTGCCGTGTGAGCTGTGTCGAACTGAGACACGATCGCGGTCATTCATTCAGCCTGGAAAAGCATGAAGGGCCGACAAGGAGACATGTGTTTTTGCTTGAGATCGGGATGGGCATACAAAGAAGACTACAGTGATCTTCTGGAGATTCCCTGAGACAAAACCATCTCAGTTCACCACAGGAACACAGCTTGGCACAGATATGTCTGGCGATTCTGCAGGTCACAGGGAAATACCAGGATCTCTGCATCGGTCGCCAAGCCCAAACGAACAAGCCAGGGCCAAGCCATCCCAACTGTTCTCGCCCCAAGCCCAAAACAAACCAAGTTCTTGAGCTTGGACCTAAGTATTGCGGAAAAAAACAGCACTCAATATCAATCAACCATCAGCGCTGAGGGTCGTGAAATCCCCTCCATCCCTCCATCCGCGGACCGGTCCCGATGGTGCGTTTCGGCCGCTCCTTTGAACAGGTGCGGGAGGACCAAACGTGGCGCGAAAGCGAAAAGCGAAGCGTTGGGCTTTGTAAAAGCTGCTTGGTGTGACCGACGTTCGATGGTGACGATCGCAGTGATTTTGGTGGATTTGGTCGCGAACGAAAGGAGGTGAAGGATTTGCAAGAAGTGCTGGATGACTGGATGACCACAAGAAGTGCAGCCCTTTCTCTCAACCTACCTACAGTACGCCATTCAAACAGACTCCGGTCTAGGATAATGATGACTTCAACGAACTGTCTGTGCACAGGAATATCTGCGTCTCTTTGATGGAGCCTCACAGCTGCAAGATGAGGTCAAGCGGAGCATTCCGGTCAAGCGGATCGAAAAAGAGTCTCCCAAAACGTGCCAACAATGCACCGAAGAGCTTCGTTGTTGCAACACCAGCACCTTTTTGGCACGCTCGCTTCCCGTGGAACAAAGGAAGGCTTCCTGTCCCGCGTAGGTGCAAACGATCCGTTTCGACTGCCAAGCACATTCGTTTCTGCTCCTGTGTCGAAGGTCAGGCAAGCATTCACGTATTCCTCGTGCTAAGCCTGAAAAAGGTCGGTTCCAGTGAAATTGTATAATACAAAGCTGCAGAGTGCCAAAGCCTCACACCGGCGGTCGGCGTGCTCATGTAGCTGTGACAACTGTGGACTCTCAGGACAAGACGAAGGAGAAAAGCATTGTAAAGGCTGTCCTGGGTGATCCGTTTCACCCAGCACATGCCCAGATTCTGGGTCTCGAATACCACTTCGAACATCTTCAAACAGCTCACAAGTAAAATCATCATCTCTTCTCCCTCCACAGGTTGCCTCAAACCATCGCACAGTTCTTGTTTTTCCTCAGCCTCCGGGCCAACCAGCACGCTTTGAGGTGCTGCCTCGAAGACGAGTCCAGCGCCGCACGGCGCCACACGCTTGAGCTGAGTAGCGCCCAGCGCGGCTCCAGGCGTCCCACCTGCCAGCCGCGGTGCCGCCACATGGAGTCGACTTCATTGATAACATCATTCTACCGAAAGAAGAAGAAAAACATATCCAGTAAGCTTCCAACACCAACCTGCGCCGAAAATTGCAAATGATTTCAAAGTGGTGCTTTTGGAGCTTTGCGGTCACAAAATTGAAACAGTACATATTCAGGCAAACCTTTTCAGCTTTAAATAGCGTTAACAACATTTCAGCCCTTGGTCTTTGGCACATCCAGACCGCCGCGCCAAGCGGCGCCGCACCCTTTTCGCTGCTCTTCTCGCACTGTTGGCGCAGTCCAAGGACGCGCCACGACATGCTGCGCTGCCACGAGGAGCCACGTCTTCTCACTACTCGGTCTCAATGGTTTCATCAAGAGCTTGGTATGCATGCTTCGGTGCTCCAGTAAACCAAACGCGAGCCTCGCGAGAGTGATGTGCATATATAACATATACATATACTCTGTAACACATATCATATTGATACATGATGAATGTGACATATGTATATAATGTTGTTTAACTTTGTGGTAAGTCTAATGAGTCCATCGCTTGGAGAGAGACCGGGCGGCCTTGTAGACCATGCGGGACACAAAGGATCTTGGACGCTTTTGAGTGTCCTCCAAAAAGACACAGCACGACTGCTGTCAACACACACGTGCTGTCAAAGTACAAAAAGAAGCGCCGGAGGCAATGGGGATAGGGTGTTTCAGGGGGGAAGGTAATGAAGGTTCAGCTGCCAAGTTAAGAATCGGAAAGCAAAGAGTCGCTTCTTGCCAGGTCTGGCCTCTGCCTGTTCTGCAAGGGCCCGAGAGGCTTCCAATCCTGTCACAGCTACTTCCGGTGACAACTGGGCACCATCTTTGAACCTACTGAGGCAGTGACGAGCATCCTTCTTGGGATCAACTGCTTGCAAGTAGGACTTTCCAGCCTTCGAAGCCATGTAGCAACTTTCCAAGACCGGCAATACGCCTGAAGATTATGTTTTTAATTTTTGGGGGCCTCATACCAGGTGGTCGGCTGCAGGCCAACTTCTGGCGAGTGCTGGGCCATGAGCACATGGATGGGATTGGTGTTGAAGTAGCCTAAGAGAGCAGCTTTCAACAGCAAAACCGCGGCTGAAATCTGCTGAAAGTTGAATGGACCTCAAATGTGTGCTTTTTGGCAGTTGGACGCCTTTGCATCTTCTAAGCGTGTTCAGCCCGTTCAAAACAAGTTGCTATAGCGAAGTCTGGCAAGTGCTGCTTTGTACGACCTGGCGGCGGGCCATGGCGGACCATGCCCCGGCAGGTGGTGCAAACGTGCCGCGGTCTGAGGATGTCTGAGAATCAGGCTCGCTTCTAGTCGCGTAGAGGAAACGAATGCTGTGGTGGTGGTTCAGAGCCTGCCCATCGCATGCTCCCGGAAAAAAATCACGCAAAATGCACAAGCATGCGCATGCAAGCGCACGCCAGCGCAGCTTGAAGCGGGAATGTTCGGAACGAAAGAAGGATGCTTAAAGTGCGAGAAATGATGTACTGTACCCGTATGATCTATACAGTCTATACATGTCTCCTGTCTTGTAGATGTTTTTTTAAAAGGAACACGTCAAGAACGTCCGACCTTGGACAGCAAGAACAGATAGAACGCACAGCTGGCCAGGAAGGTGGCCACACAAATCGGGATCGAGGCGATCAGCTCCTGAGGTGACCAGAAACCGGTCGGATGGACGTTGTTTGGGGTCTCAATCTAGAATCTAGGACCATGGAGTGTGTGACAATGTGTGTGTATGTATATTCAAATCATTTCATACCTTCAAAGCAGAAAACCGCCTTGAACTCTTAGAACAGAACTTCCAGACCGACCGACGTAATTAGTCCTCATCCCTCCCACATGTCCATGTTCCGCCACACCGCGGACGCCCTGCACGTCCAAGGCGCGAACTTCAAGGCTCTACAAACCCACGCAGCAGAGGTCACCGCAAGCTGCGAGACGGGCAGTGCCCAACCTGAGAGTCTCAGAAACCGCCACGAGAGACGACCGGTAGCACGAGGGGTGAACGGAGAGCATGGGTTTCTCAGCTCATGACCAGCCAAGACCGCTTTATCTAGCCGAGGAGTGGTGAAGAAGGTCTCCTTTGATGCCCTGGAACGTCCAAAAAGTGCTGCAGAAGTGTGGGGTGTCTTCCGGGAAAAAAGGGACACCGCTAGGCACAGGCCACGCATTTCCAAGCATGTTCAAGCTCTCCGGCCTGAAATGGATGATGCGCTGCGCACAATACATCACGCAGCCTTGTTCCAGCCGCGTGTCCAATTACTCACTCATGGACTCACTCTGAAAGACATCCGAGAGTGAATCCCCTGTTTGGAAAACCTACTCCAAATATCGCCAAATCTGAAAGAAAATGCTTCCATCGATTTGGACGAAAAAAAACACATGTATATACAAGAAGAAGAAGAAGGAGGAGAAGGAGAAGGAGAAGGAGAAGGAGAAGGAGAAGGAGAAGGAGAAGGAGAAGGAGAAGGAGAAGGAGAAGGAGAAGGAAGAAGGAAGAAGGAAGAAGGAAGGAGGAGGAAGAAGAAGAAGAAGAACATCGCCAAGACACACCACAGGACCAAAGCAGCGCATAAGACCCGGGATGCACATGAGCCTGGTGGCTCAGCCAGAACCTCGCGAGGCCAAGGACGGCGTGAAGCCGAGCCGCATGCCCAGTCATGCCGAAAAAGTACAAAAAACTAGGGATGTAAACTGATGTAAACACCTTGGAGAAGAGGATATCTTTGGTATAAGAATTTGCATGATCTTTTCTTTAGGACTATGGGCTACCATAGCGACGACTCTCCTCAAGGTCCAAGGCTCCAGAGGGAAGAATGCACAGCAGGTCAGCTGAATATGACTAGCCTCAGGTGAGCTGTTGAAGCTCGCATACCTTTCTTACCTCCCATCATCCCTGTCGTCACTCCTTGGAATCTCTGTTTTGACCGGACGCTGCCGGGTCCACTGTTCTGTTAGTATCTTCTACTCAGATCGCTCACTTGCAGTTTAGTGGCATAGTCCCAAGGCAACCAAATCCTTGGAGTTCAACAGCTCGGAGATACGACAGCTCCGCATGGAACAACAGCGGGTAAGTACGCGCAACGCGGCGCGTGGCGTGTCTGCCCAGCCACTCATCCGGTTGGAGCATCTTCTCACAATCACGGCCCGACATCGATGAACCCATCAACCCCGTGCGGATCACAAACACGGCCTGAGGGTACCGGACGAAGGCCGAAACGAATATGTGTTCTTTTTCTTTTCTCTTTGTTTCCACCAGCGATGGCCTCCAACCTACTAGCGATGACCTCCACCCAACAGCGATGGTCCAACCCAATAGTGTATTTTGGCAATGAGGTGACCCAGCTTATTGCACTGCCTTTCGTTTTGCCAATGAGGTGATGGGTGGAGGTTCGGTCCATAATGAGTCCGCCTGCCAAAGAGTCAATGGGACAAAGCAGAAGGAGAAGATACACGATGAAAAAGTCCCTGTGAGGAACATTTTCAAGACCTGAGAGTTGCGACTTCAGCCAGGGACTGTCCGCAAAATGGGAAAAACAACTACACCTGAGGGACCCGCTGCATCTGCAAGAGAGGCTTCTCGCGATAGCTCCGCAGATCTTTCAAGCGTTCTTCCAGCTGTAGCAAACATATTTTTCTGGCAAAGGGGAAGGCAAGGTCCGTCAAAGGAAAAAACTGAAGGAACATATGAGAATATCATGACCATTGCGTATGCCCCCAAAAAATACACCCTGGCTCGTAATCCTTGCACTTACAGGTGTTTTTCTGTGTGGAAAATGTTTCCTGTTCCTCTGCCCGCTCCGCTCCGCGCCTCAGGTTGCCCCACTGCCGCGAGCTTTTGCGCGGTGAGCAGAACCAGGCTGAAGGTGTTCAACAGAACGAGCAAGGTTCGCGCCTCGGGATGTGATGTTTTCTTTCGGCCATGGGTTTGAAGGACGGCCAAGGCATAGAAGTGTGAGTGAGTGAGAGTGAGTGTGAGTGAGAGTGAGTGTGAGTGTGAGCGTGTGTGAATGTGAGTGTGAGTGATGAGTGAGTGTGAGTGTGAGCGTGTGTGAGTGAGTGAGAGTGAGAGTGAGTGTGAGTGAGAGTGAGTGTGAGCGTGTGTGAATGTGAGTGTGAGTGATGAGTGAGTGTGAGTGTGAGCGTGTGTGAGTGAGTGAAAGTGAGGGTGAGGGTGAGAGTGAGAGTGAGAGAGTGGGCATTTGAGAGCACAAAGTGCTGCGCCTGCGCCGAAATCTGCACTTCGAGGATCACAAAGTACTGCGCCTGCCACGAAATCTGTACACCGAGGTTCAATGCACCTGCTACGAAATCTGCACTTCAAGGTTCACAAAGCGCTGTACCTGCCACGAAATCCGCACATCGAGGTTCACAAAATGCTGCACCTGCCACGAATTCTGCGCATCGAGGGGTGGGCAGGGCGGCCTTGGAGCTTCAGCTGGCCAGTGGCTTTCTTGAAAGCCGCTTGGACATCCTGGGCCTGGCAGAGGTCCTTTCGGAGGTTCTCCGGCAAGCTGGGCGAGTGCTCTCGCAACAGGCCCTGAACCATTTCTTGCCAGAGAGGTCATCAGGTTCACCTGGAGAAGGGGCCTGTTGGCCACTTGTCCGTCCGTGAGCGCTCGGAGGCCGGCGGCCTGGCGGGGTGCCTTTGCCAAGACCTTTAGAGACCATCATGGTTCGGGGGTCCATTTCAGGTGGGGTCTCCATATCTGGGGTGGTGGTCAACCAACCTGTGCACTGGAAAGAGCGGTGCCAAGCAAGGCGCTGCTTGCAAGGATGGGTTTTCCCGGTCCACCGGCCCCAAATCCAGGATCTGCATTTTCTCCCGACACATTTGAGATACCCATTCATGGGCACTTCATATGGGACCTGGGGGGTTATCCAGGCCATTTGCCTGCCTACCCCGGTGTGCTCAGAAACCTGCTAAAATTGCATCCCGATCTCTTTTTTTGACTATAAAAACACCAGACCTAGACCAATGACCAGGCTGATCCTAGCAGCAAAATTGTCCAGCTAGGAGTTGCTGGAGCAAGACTTCCTACTGCCATCTTTCTGCTGGCCAAGGGTGCAAACATAGCAAGCGTGCAGTGTTACAATGCACCACTACTACTCAAATCTGCTCAACAACAAACAAGCCTGAACAACAACGACCCTCAAGCGGTTACATGAAACCATCGTCCTCTACTCAGCTACATTCAGCTACCAATGCTCTGTCGCTCTAGCCAAGTGCTGCTCAACGGTCCAGAGAGCAACAAGACAGCCATGAACCACTTCCACATAGAATGAAGTCTTTCCACCATTGTGTGTGTGTGCCCCCCTCCGTTTCCAGGAGTTCTCCTGTTACTTTTAAACGGACCAAGCAGGATACATCGTCGCGATGTATCTGAGGATATGGAAATGGGACGCCATTTCCACGTACCTGCACTCCTACCCAGGGAAACAGAAGGAAATGGTTCTCGGCGCACCTTTCCTTCTTATGACCCTTTTCTACACTAATGGGGCGATTCGAATGTCTCGCCCCCTAGCAACAAGCTGGAAACTTGATTTCCTTTTCTAGCTATTTTCTACCCTATTTGAAGCGATTCCTTTGGTCTCGCTTCATGATGTAACTTACTCCATTATGCACGGCCGTACTTCGGGACCGCTACGTATTCAGTAACTAAGATGTTGTTCTAACAAATGTTCAAACAATTCGGTTTTGCTGACACTGCCGCCTTACCGTTCCCTCATTCCTTTCACTGTGGATTCTGGCATTGGATGAACCCTTGTCTAAGTGTGTGAGAGAAGGCCAACCACTTTGAAAGTCATTTTCAAATCTAAGCTGCCGACTGCAAAGGTTACTATATCAGCTTGATCTTTTCGCTTGAAGCCAATGCACGGCACGCCTGCGAGCAGAAACTTTGCATCTTCTAGCCGCCTAGCCTTTTATTCCCAGCTACTAGTTGCCCAATTACCCCGGTTGTTCTTCTGTGTGTTTCATCTCAGGCCCTTTTCTTCGGAATTGGCTAAAAGGACGTGCCCTCTAATCGGGGGCTGAATGTTGGTGAGAAACACGCATACCGAAAAAGAGCGCACCACGGAATCCGTTGCCTAGCCACAAGAGGTTCGCAATGAGGTTGTTGCCAACCTAAACACATCGGCTGGTGGGCTTGCAATCTCAAAGTGATTTGGTTTCTGCATGTTTCTGCTGGTCAATTAATCATGACAGGCCAAGGTTGTGCAAACGTGATTGCATCAAAAAAAGGCGAGCAGCGCCAACCACAATTCCCAAGCCAGATGTCCTTGGCCAAATCAACGGCAAAATCCACGGACCAATTCAACAGCCAAAACGAGCCGCAGCAGAAAGCATAGGCTCAGCGCTTAACGCCAAACAAGCTCGGCTCAGCCGCTCTTAACGCCAAGGCTCTGAAAGGGCGACGGCGGTTTGCCGGCTTTCTGGGCGTAGCGCACCACGGAGGTGGTGAGCGGAATATACCTCGGTCTCGGCGGTTTGGGATCACTTCAGCACCGCCTCCCTTCCCCCCCCCCGTTTGGTGTCGCGCGTCAACGACTGGCGGGAGGAAGACCCACGGTCAGTCCAAGCCGCACCCCGCCGTAGAAGACCGCAATCGCCAGCAGGAAGCCGATGAGCCCGATGCCAATCCGAACGGCCAGTTGGAGATGGGTGGTGCCCATGTGTTCCCAGATGATCGACGTGGGCTCACTGGTGACCTCGCGGATCTCCAGCTCGCAGCCGCGGAAGCTGCGGTCCCGGCGGGTCTTCTTGGTGGAAGACGACGGCGAGAGTGCGTTGGGCACCGGCGAGCCGTCGTGGAAGGAAAAGAAGGAGCCGGTGCGTTGCAAGCCCCTTGGCTGGTCCCAACTGGAAAAGAAGGATTCCACATCTGCTTCCTGTTTCATCACTACAAAGGCTTCACCACTACATCTCATCTCCGACAACCACGTCTGAGTGCTGGAAGGATCTAAAGACGTCTCGTCGCCCTCCTCGCCCTCTAGGAGGGCAGGCAGCTTGCTTGGGGAATGTCGCACCGTCCGCCGCCGGCTGCCCGGCACACCCAAGGCAGCAGTGAAAGTCTCCTCCTGCTGCTGCAAGTGCTCGTCGAGTTTCTTCACGATCAGATGACGCAGCTCTCCATTGTTGAAACCTAAGCAGTTGGTCTTGCCACGGATATCGTAACAGATCGAGACCCCTTCGATGGGCCGCCCAAACTTCTCCTCGATCCATCTCTGGAGCTCCACGGGATTGGTGGCATCCGGTGGAAGCCCTGACAGACCAAAGCAATAGTCTTCCATTCGCGTGTGCACCCGGTCATAGGTGCGCGCGGCGGATGCCTGCCATCGCGCAAAGATGATGGAGGCGGGCAGAATCGCCAGCCACAGGAAGAGCGCAATCAAGGCGCGCCTCCGGGCATAGCCGATTACCGCGGCCTCGGATTCTTCATTACCACCATAGCCACATTGCAAGGTATCCCACTGCTGCATGCCAAACAAGCCTTCTGAGAATCTCAAAAGTGACCAGCCAATCAATGCTACAGCCCCTACGAAAATCAAGTGGTTGTAGTAAAGGGCCAGGCCGACTCCCACGATGTTGCGGGAATGAACATTCACGTTCAAGGGGTACAAAGGTGCTCGCGCGTAATAGATCTCAGATCCTGGTGCTGCATGCCGGTCAGGGATGGCCGCTTTGGTTTCCACATCGTGAGGCAAGCATCTCTCACGGTGTTCCAAACCCCTCGTCAGCGATTCTGAGTTCTTGTTGCAAGTGATGCTGAGCAATGCTGCAATGGCCAAGAGGATTCCAAGAATGGCACCAAGTACTAAGTAGGTCTTCAGAAGAAGCTTGTCCAGAAGATATGTGCAAAGACCATCCTTCTCGAGTGCAAAGCCTTCTTTGCATCGCGTGCATTGCAAGGTCGTCGCTTGCCCATCGATTTCGACATAGTTACATTCTTCACATCCATCCGAAGGGCAACTTTCACACTTCAAGGTCTCGGGGTTGGGGAAGGGCAAGTCAGGCCTGTACGCTCCACAGTCTTGTGGTGGTACACAGGCGGTTCCACAAGGAATATGATTCCCAAATCCGTCCCAGCTGGAATATGCACTCATCTCCAAAAAGGGGCAGCTGCTTGGACATAAGAGTGCAATATCAGCTGTCTTGGTGCAATTGGTCAGGACCATGCGCCTACAAAACAGCTTGGCTGCTATCTCCATATCAGAAGGATCCCGGATCATGAAAATGGACCCATCTTGCTGCAGGAATCCGCAGTTGGAGTTGCTGAGCTGCCACAACGGGGCGGGGAAACTTGCATTTTGCAGTAGAACCAGTGGCTGAACCTCCAAGTTGAGATCCATCTGCGTTCCATCCCTTTCCAAAACAGGTCCACTGGCTCCACTGGCCGTGGATAGAACACATAGTCTCCAAAGGCTTGGCACACATCTGTGTTGTCTCATCCCATCGGACGCCACCGTTTCGGACGCTTCACACCCCGACTTCACCGGTCACTCCCTACCGCCTCGACCGGTCACACATGGCGCGCGCGACGGGCGCGACGCGCTTCCACGGTCACTCGACCGGTCGGTGGCGGTGTCTGTCGGCTGTGGGGTTGATCTGGCTGTGTTGATGTGTTTGCAAAGGAGGAGAGAACCAATTCACCTGAAACGAAGGATCCGATTCACCGGAAAAAAGGTGCTAGTGGAAACGCTGGCCAACAAAGGTTGAAACCAAAAGTGGAAAAGCATCTTTCTGCACGGGTCAGCTTGCTCGGCTTTGATTCAGCTTCGGCCGATTGGAGCCCAAAGGTGGTGCGGTGGTGTTCGTTCAATTCGAGCCTGTTCATTTGAAAGCCATTCCATGCCGGGCAAAAACACACACAAACTGTTGGGAGTGTGTTTAAGCCATTCCATGTACATGGCCTTCGCAGCAGACAGTGTAGGACTGGAAGCTGAAATTTGAAGCCTGCCATTTGGCACAAAGTACTGACAAGTTCTTGCAACACGAAATGAGTGAACGATCTACACTCTACCCGTTTCAAAGGTGCACATTTGACCAGCAGGCAAAACTACAACACAGAAAGCTGCTGGTGTTTAAGTGTCTTTGATCTTCCACCGTTTCGTTCTGTTCTTGTTTTACCAGTAGCTTTGTGAGATATCGTGTCAGGTGTGGAAAACAAACGAGATCCACTGAACGAAGTGACGTCACACCATGAGGGGGGAAGGAGGCGGCGCATAGCGCCGCAGAGCCACTTTCAATGACATGCCTCCTCCTTGCCACCCCACCTTCAAGGTCCCCACATTGCCCCCTGGCTTGCCCCGTTGAACAAACTATATATATAGTATAGACTATATTACAAATTTATATATACCAATATATATATAGACTATATATTACAAGTATACTTGTCAATAAATATATTGTGAATTCTTTCGTTTTTCAAAGTCCTTCACATCCGACTAAGCTCAGCCGGGTCAACTTGTCCCCCTGTAGAGCGCGTCGAACAACATCATCCAAGTTGGTGAAGAAAGGAAAGAGCTCCTGCGCAAGAGCTCACTGCTGGGACAGAAACGAAATCTGCTCCGAACTCACTCTGCAGAAAATGGGGCTGAGCTGCCAGAGCACAGGAGATCGGTCGTGTGTTGCAGGTGCCATTCCATCGATCGGTCGGGAACAGAGGGATGTTTTCCCGTCCCCCCACCACAACTCCTCGGGCAATTTATCAACAGAAGTGCGTGCGAAGGCATCCACCTCGCGAGCGACCATGGCCAGGAATACTGAGTATGTATGTAAGCTTAGTATGAAAGGCATGTCAATTCCAAGAGTAACTAAGCTCACTGCAAACAACATGAGCAAGCGTCGGCTTGAAACCTACACGAGTCCAGCAGAAATCTGGCCTTTTTTGGTCCAACAGTCCAACAGTCCAGTGAGTCATTTAAAAGCACAGCCAAACCTGTCGTTCTTTGCCAGATCCAAAGTCCGCCAGCCTGGGACCATAATTGAGTCAAACATGCCATCGAGCCGATGTGAAAAAAACTTGGCCAGGCCAACCAAGAATCGGCTTGCTTATGCCACAGCATCAGCATGTCATAGTTGGATGCAAAATCATCATCCTCACGCAACCTGTGAGCATGTCGTTGAATGCTTCGCTGATGTTTGGTCAACGCTTCTTTCGCTTCTGGGATTCCGAGCAATGTGTAAAAAAGAGCCTCATCAGTAAGGTGAATGTAAATCGGGATCTGCCTCCAACACAAGGGAAGGGCCAAAAATTGCCAAACAAAACGCCGCTTGATTCTCCAAGCATGGCGCATTTCGGCCTAAGCATGAAGTCCAGCCACTCCATCAGTTTGTTAGCCTCCTCATGGACCAACAAGAAGGTACCCACCTCAGTCTGCAGCTGAGCCGCTCTGGTTTCAACCACCCGCACTAGCAGGGTGAATGAATGAGGGAAGTGACTTGGAGGTGGAGAAAATCCAGTGACTTGGAGTGTCACTGGAAGAAAGAAACATGGCCCAGCCCATCGCTCAAAAACGCTGTACCAGTTGAAGGTCGCAGATTCAGCCGGCGTGAGAAGGGCAAACTCCAAGCAACCGCCAAAGGAATAGCAAAAATGAATAATAGGCAAAATGTCTGAGGATCGCTCTTTGATGAAACATGCTGATACACAATGTTGATGCTCCAAAGCAGTAAGACACATTAAGAAACCACGCCATCCAGGTACATTCTCGGCTCACCTGAGCACAACGTTTTCCATCGAGTCACTCGAAAGAAGCAGCGACATGACCAAGTGCTGGGCATCAACGGGCTCAGTTGACAGGGACATGGACACCGAGGCAGCTTGTGTCCAGCGCCAGCATGACTGCAGCGAGAACAACAAAAAGGAAAACGTGCTTCTCTGCTCCTGCCATCTATGTCTATCTTCGATGTGAAATTGACATCCTGTGCACATCACCTTTCGCCTGAAAGAGCTCCGCTGGGCTCAGCCAGCCTCCTTTGAAGGCCCAAAGCGAATCCTCGACTCACCGAGTCGAGGCACTCGCCCGGCGCGGGCGATGCACAGCTCGCTCGCTCGGGGCTTCCGGGCAGAGCTCGACGTGTGGAAATCCATCGCAGGCAAGCTCGGTGGAAAGGTCCCGACCTGACTGGATCGGGGGTCGCGAGGCGAGGATCCAGGTCGCCTGTAACTAGAACGCGGATCCGGTCACTGCGGCGGAATCGTTGATAGTCTGGCTGGCGCTGGACTCCATGTAGAACAGATCTCCATATGCCATGGGGCCATAGCTATGAGCCCTTCTAAGCTATGAAAGGTCGTTCCGTTGAGATGACGACATCGATGCACTGCAGCATGGGCGGGTCCTCTCGATGCAGGTCAACACGGACTGTGTCCGCATGGCAGTGATGGTCCGTACTTGGGAAGAGTACTTGGGGTCAGTGTCTGGTACCATTGACCTATAGTGGTTGTACACTTGGGGGTATCCTCTCTATTAATCAACCAACTAAGAGTAGAAGCCCATCTATGGATAATGGCACAGCAGCGACGACGGCGGCAGACCTCATGACGGCGGTAGCAGCAGCGATGGTTTTCCTCGGTGTGATGCTCACGAAGATGGAAAGAGTTCTTCCATGAAAAGAGTCTTCCGTAGTCTTTCCGTCTTCGAACACCGCTTTGAATTCGTCCAACGTGCGGGGTGAATCCTTCAGACATCTGCGTCAACTGCCGGAAACTGCCGGAAACGAAACTACGCCATGGTGATTCAATGTGATTCATATCTCATCTTCTGCTCTTCACCGCCCCTTTCCTCTGCTCTCAAAAGATCTTCCTCCGAGCATCTCCAAGCTGAGGATAGTCTGCAGTACGGTGAAATTGGTCGCAGTAGTCATCCAGACCTTAGGTGAAGTTAGACATCGACCGGCCCAGAGGATGAAAAGCTGTCACTGAGAAGGAGACAAAGAAAGGAGCAAAAGGGAATTTCAACACTGGAAAGGAGAAGCCAACTGACTAACCAGCCAGTACCTTCATGTTTCTTCATTCACTAAGTCTTTGCTCAAATCCCTTTTTTTCTGAAGGAACATCTCTTCTCATGCAAACACATCTCTCCCTTTCTAACTCGGCTCTTCCAGCACCACCCACGCGTTATGCTTCACCGCCCGCTGTCGCGCTGTGTCGTAGGGTCCATCGTCGATGGTGCGGCAGGTCGTTCTCCACCGAGACGCCACAATTGCACGGCAGGTCCCATGCTCGACCAGTGAAGATCTCCAGCTTCTCCGCCCAGCCGTGGAAGACCTGGGAGAAGGGACCGAGCTTCCACCACCGGTCGGTGGGATTTGGAGGGCGTTGGAGAAAAAAGAAATGGAACCGGCAAAAAAGCCCAAATGGTGTGAACTTCATGGTGAAAGTGATGAAGTGATGAAAAAGTAAGGGATTCTGAACAGCAGCTGGTGAAAAACATGGGGGTTCGAAGGATGTTTCTTTTCAGCTGGCCACTGAAATCGCAACCTCAGTGGCCAGCCTCGCAGCAGGAAAAGCCTTTGATTCCACAGGCCTCAGACACGAGACTCCGACTTCTTGCCGCGTCTTTCCGCCGACCATTTCTCCGCATGGCCTGCTGGCCATCAAAGGGTTTGCAGGCCACCTTCAGATTCAGCTTGCCAAGGGCTGCATGCAAAAGCTGCGACAAAAGGATGCTAAAGCAGTTGGAAGTAGAATTCAAAAAACCGAACAAACATCCAAGATCATCCAGATCGAGGTGTTGAGCCTTCAAAACGATGGCCTCCAAAACTCTGTGTTAATACGATTCACCAAGCTCAGCAACCCCCGATTCACGCATGTCTGGATGGCCTTTCCACTTCGGAGAAAGGCCTGGCCGTCGAAGACGCTAGGCATCAACGGCCACGAATCGACGTCCACGAGCGTCGGGAGATGGTGGAGCCTCATCTCTGCAAGCCATTTGACGCCCTGGCCAGTAGGCAAACCTCAACCGAAGTGATCCATAAAGTTCCCGTTTGTCATAAAGTTCCAGCTAAAATTCCGGTTTCACCATGTTTCACATGTAGATTCTTTTGCATGCGAAGATTTCGCCAAGTCTTCAGCTTGCAAGGTGGTTTCCACAGTGATCCCGGAGACCCCTTAGATCACCGGACAGTCCGCGAACAAAGGAACAAGAAGCTACTAGTAACAAGGGCATTGCTCCTAGGAACAAAGGGCATCGCTACTAGGAGCAAGCAGCTACTAGGTGGAGGCCATCGCAAGTAGGTTGGAGGCCATCGCTGCTAGGAGCAAGAAGCTATATACCAGTATTTTACACCTCCATGCTGCTCTTTCTGCGCGAGACGTTTTTGGTGCATCTCCACATGAGCTGTCCGAAGCATTAGGCATCCTGCTTGCAAACTTGACAGCACTCGATTGCGCACATCGGTGACATTCACCTGCAAACAGTTTCAAACACAAGGTACACTGCAAGGAGACCAAGTAGAAAATGACAAAACCGATCTCCACCTCCAAGATGAGAATGGGTGCAGATCGTGCCCTCACATCCTGTCGAGGCCGCTTTGCATCTCTAAATCCTGCCAACACCTTCTCAATGCCTCTCTCTCTCTCTCTCATCCGTATCTCTCATCTCCTCCAACAAATCATTGACATCATCAACTCGCTTCAGTCTCCAGGACATCAAAGCTTTGAACCTTCGAACCGGAACAACGGTCGTGCTTCGAATTCAATTCTGCCTGGTCACGCAGGCTCCGGAGCCCGGGTGAGTGGCTGGCCACGGACGGTTCATTCCGTGCCTCGGGTCCTCGGGCAAGGAGGACTCAACGATGCTCTCGTTGTAGTAGCGAAGCCTCCCAACGACGGGCTCTCGTTGAAGATGCGGAGCGGAAAAAAGACAACAAGGGTCGACGTACCGCGCGAGAAAAAAGAAACTCAGCAGGTGCTTTTGATCTCCATTGATCAGTCACGATTAACATCTATTAACTATTGTCCCCCATCTTGATGACGATGTTGCCTCATTTCATCCGAATGAGAAGAATGAGATCTTTCAAATCGGACAAATGACGACCAGGATCCGCATGGCTTGTGCCAGATCTCTGCGGCTGGGTGTCCCAAACAAGATCTTGGCGGATGCAAAGTGGTCCACGGTGCAGTCCTACGCGGACTACGCAGCCGGAGTGACTACACCACTACGTCTACGTGCACATGGAGATTCGGGTGTGTATGGTCTTCGGTGAGTCGTTGTGCTGGCGCGGAAGTGACATCCTCCAAATGCAGATGGTAGGCAGCATGGGCTGGGGAGTTGGAACATCTCATCGTCCTGCACCCACTGAAGGAATACCAAAAGACGTAGACATAATGCAGTGCAACATAATGCAATGTGTATATATATATATATACTGCAAAATTCATGCAAAACAATGCAAAACATAATGTGGTACGGTGTTGTCCAAAAAAGGGCACATCAGTTGCACCAACTGAAGACTGAAGACGAGGGCACGTTCGACGTTCGCATGTCTTTGAAGCTCCTGGGAAGCACCAAGCGGCGCTTCAAGGCCTTCACGAGAGCTGGAAGTATCTTCTTCAAGCAGAAAAGCTCAGCACATCGAAAAAAGAATGTAAAAACAAATACATAAATTAAAAAGAAAAGCACGCCTTAGCCAGTTCAAGCGCGGCTAACAAGACCTTGAAGTCACCTCTAAACGAGACCAACGGATCCGTTCTCCCACACGGCCGCCCGCGGCTCGGAACCGGTCCTACCTGTGCTCCACGGTGGACATCGCCCACGTCCGGGTTTGAGTCAGTGGGGTCCTGAAACCTTCCTTATTTTAAAAGTAAATGCTTTCTTTTCTGTTTTATTCTTGTTTCAAATAGCGAACATTGCTCCTAGTAGTAATGCCAGGAGCTACGTTCGTAGCGTCCGATCGCTCCGTTCGTAGCGATAACCCTTTGCTACACCCAAATGGGATCCGGCCTGCGAGGTCTTGCCCACGCGGATGATCATACTGCCTCACCGGAGCAGGAATGACGGGCCCAAGTCGAGTCCGGACGGTGGGTTGGGCGGGGCGTCGTTCGACATGACGCAGAAAACAGAGGGGACCGTTCGACTTGCAGCAGGGACTGACGAAATGAGTTCGTTCCTAGGATTCTTAGGCTTTGGGCTTCTAAAGGTCTGAAAAAATGAATGTGCCAAAAGTATAACATGTATAAATGTCTATATAGTCTATAGTCCAACAAGATCCAGGCTTGCATCCAATCCCAACTAAGCCCTTCACAGAAAACGCTCGGAGGGGAACCTTTTCCTCCAATCATCCACAAACCAAAGACGCCTGGCACCATATCAGTCAAAGATTCGAGGAGATTGAAAGGATGTCTGCTTTGCCGCCATGTTTTTCCCCAAACAAACAGGTTTCAAAGGGTCTGCAGGATTCAAAAGCTTCCTCACCTGGGAAAAGTCATTGAAGAAACACACAGAAACCAACTTCGCCGCTTGAAAACCGGCTTGCGCTTGCTCGCTTGCTTTTCCAAAAAAGACCAAGCCAGGCGGGTCTTTTCTTTTCGGAAGACTGTTCGACTCATCCGAGCCCTCTCCTGTCTCTCAAAAAGTAGATCTTTTCGTCCACTCCGTTGGCATGGACGAAGCTGGGTTTCGGCCGATCCGAAGCGGCCTGAAGTGCCGGGGCTTCCGATCTGCCATGGAGGATCCAGTGTTGCGCTCCGAAAGAACCACCGGTGCGCTCCAGTCCGACCTGAAAAGCCTGAACAATTGGTCAAAATGAGGGGCCCAACCCATCCATACTCATCCCCATTGAAAGGTTGAAATAAGAAAGAATGGCTTCAGGATGTTTCAGGACCCATCAGTTTCAAGAATTCATCACACCACTGGCCGTTCCACTGGTTTTTGTTGGTCCCATCCTGATCGACTCCTTCGGTCTGGCCGAAAAAACGCGTCAAACTGGCCGTTCCACTTGGATGAAGTTGCGGAAATCTGGGAGCCCAACTCGCCAGAAGTAGTTCATGCCATGCATGATCACCTGTGTCCACTGAGGCGCGGATCTTTCCAAAAAACCACCGAAAACGAAACGACCTGCCTCCGGAGAGAGCACCTTGAACTTCAAACACAAAGGAAAGAACTTCAAGCAACCACATCATGGTCGAATCATGGTCCATTCTATTTTGCTTCGATTCCTTGAAGGGCATCCGAAAAAGGCTCCGAACCAATATGTGTGTGTTTCCATGTGTTTCCTCTTTTTTCCAGTGTTCACCGCTCCCACGCTGGGCAGCGCCCCCCCCATGCTTCAGTTCCACACTCGGATTCTCAGCGGCGCCTAGAGAGCGCGAACGCCGCGGACCCGGCGAGAAGGGGGAAGCTTCCCACTCTAAGTGTGTCAGAAGCGGAGGGGCTTTACAGAGAGGTTTCTTTCCAACCCGTTCCACACACAGGGAAGTCTCAGAGCTGCACAGGTCGCTCAGAGCTGCACAGGTCGCGCCACGAAGCTTCGAGCATGGCCGCGAGAGCCAGTTGCTCGGGCCTTCCCGCAACGAGCGACGTCCGACGCCGAGCGCGGAGGAGCTGAAGAGGTCTGAGAGGCTCACGGCAGTTCAGGAAGGTGTACCTTAACCATCAATGGCGAACGAAAAACTTGAAGCATGCTCGATGTCATCGTGCGCACGATGTCATCGTTGTAGCGAATCTCAACTGTGGATGGTCTTCGCATTAGGTGCATCAGCCTCACAGGAGCAAACTTGGGCATAACACATCGGGAGCGCGAGACACTAAGTTGCCTCTGCACCTCTCCTGCAGCTCTCCATCAAGCCTGAACATCTTCAAAGAGCCTTAGAGCCTTGCACAAACTTGTTGAAGACCCGTTGATCAAAGAAGTCGCGCCTGACATCCGCTCCCCAGTGAATTGGATTCGCATGTGTGGCTTTCTTTTGACATACACAATGATGATACGAGCATCGAACCCGGATAGTAAGGCTAGAATCATGCCAAAACCCGGGTGAGGTGGTCCAACAAGGTATTCTGATGCTTGAGTTCTTACCGGGCAAAGTCTTGTTCATGTTTCCAACATCGACACAATCCCGAAACACCCGCAGCAGCTGACCAACAGCAACCATACCAACACCCCCGTCTCGAAAGTGGAGGCACAATCCCAAAGACATCCTGAAAAGACAGCACCTGCCAACAGCACCCACACCCCTGTCTCCAAAGCGCCAAGAGTCAACTGTCAACCTGAAAAGAAAACCTCAACTCGCTGGTCGCCCCCAGCCGGGCCAAAGCTCAGCTCGTTGCGGAAGTCCATGAAGATGAGGCCCAGCAAAATGCTCCAGAAAGGAAACCTCAACCACGCCGACCGAGTGACTTTAACTCGACGGCTGCGACGATGCACCCTGCGAGGTCGACGCACGCCATCTGTGCGAAAACCCACGTCATCTCCGTCGACGGCGCAGCATCGAATCATCATCTGTACATTGAAAGCAACTGCGTTTTTGTGACCGCACGCGGCAGAGCGACGAATAGCATAGCGCGACGGCATAGCGCGCGCTGTGGCGCTTCATCTCTATCCCTGCAGAAAAGTGCGCCAATCCTGATATCAGCAAGTATCAGCATGTGTTTGGCTTATTCCATCTCATTTCTTCTCATTTCTGTATATACCGGTGGCCGATGAACCAGGATGCTCATTGCTCCTGGATCTGAGTCCAGTCCTAAAAGGTCGATGCTGAAGTCAGGCGTGAAAATGGCATCAGCAGCGGTTTTTTCGCGTTGCTGATGTGAGGGATGCTCAAAATCAACGCTGTGGAGTGGTCAGTGAGAAGCTTGGTCAGTGATTCGCCTGGAGGCTATCCTAACCCAAGCATGAACTGTTGATCATCCCTTAACGTCATTCCAATGCGGGTACGCTCCAAAAATGCCAATAGAAAACGACAAGGACAAACAGCTATTATACAGTAATTACACCATGTTCAAAGCTCCCCCCCAAAACCTGAGGGGACGTTTAGAAGTGTATGATATCATTTGGATCATCTATAATCCCCAGGTGGCATTTCTTTGGCTGCACCCAAGTCATGGAATGTCTATACCGCTCAAAAAGGCTAGCCGCTAGCCTCTCCCTGCTGAAAGCGGCCGAAAGCAGCTTCTTCTGGTGGGTAGAAGCCACCCATGAGCTGAACGGCCTTCGAGTGGAAGGCCTCACGCACCACGGTCCCGCCCATGATCATCCGGTTCGGCGAGCTCTTCTTGCCAGCCCGGCCGTGTAGAACCCTCCAATTGTCCAAGACCAGCATCTGCCCAGCAGACATGGGAACCTCCACTTCGAACTCTTTGTCATGGATCATCTCATTCCAAAGCAAGTATGCGTCGTACCAAGACTCGAACGTGTCATAGGGCACAGTGCTGGGAGTTCGAAAGACTTCGTTGAACTGCACTCGGATCAAATTGCCTTGTTCATCTGTTTGGATGATCGGGCTGCGAGTGGCCAGAAGCATGGATTGTGTTCCCATCTGTGAGGAATCCACCCGAGATTTCACAAAGTCTCGCTCTTGGCAGTTCCCATAACTAGCCAAGAGATCGAAAGCTTTTGGATCTCTCTCTCTCAATGCTTCAGCGACTGCATATCCATCCACCAGCGTGTTCACTCCAGAACCTTCAACGTAGTTGATGACGAGGAGCAAGGCGGGAATGCCATGGGCTGGGACAGATTGATCTGTATGGTTGTTGAGGCGCGTCTGTTGAGCATAGCTCACACTGACAGCACCGGCCTTTCTCTTGATCACCCAATTAGGCTCATCTCGGGCAGGGTCCTTCTGCATGCCGCCAAGACAATTGTCCACAAAGTCGAGCAAAATGCTGGAGTCCTCAGAATGTGGGACATTGTCCAGGATCACAACGCCATGCTCCATCACAGCCTGCATCATCTCCAAGTTGGCAGAGTCTGAATGTCTCACCGCATGGTAGTCGCGATGCTCAAACGGATTGACTCCGACCTGGTTCTTCCACAGTGCCTTCATGGACGCATCAGGCGCCGGTGCATTCGAGAATCCGGAATAGCCTCGAAGCCACCGGAAGTCCTCGTTCCGGGGATGATGCCGTTGGCCCCCGAGCGCCTTCCCCGCGATGGGCGCATACATCCGAAGGAAGCCACTGGAAAAGTGGCTGGGGGCATCTCCAATTTGTGGATCCCTCTTCCAGGTCACTTCAAGACCGTCTTCGCAGACCCGCGCTTCTTGGACCTCACCCCGGCTATGATGCCCTTCGGGGGAGAATGCAATCTTGTCGAGGTATCTTTCACCTGCCTGCTGAGAGACCACCATGGCATCTCGGCATGCATCACGAAGCCATAGCCCATGGAGCTGGAAGGCAGAGCCATCGGAAAATGCCACGTGGATTTGCTTGCCCATATTCATCAAGGATGCTGCCACGCACTTGGCCCCTTCGAAAGGCGCGACGGCCGCATGGACGGCTGCAATGGTGGACTTTTGCTTCCCCGCAGAGCCCGATCGAAGAGCCTGGAGCGGTCGGCTGAACCTCGAAATCATTGGCCCTGACAAGAATCAAGGATCGAAGATCGAGGATCTGGGACAGCAAAGGGTCCTTCTTGAGCTTAACTCAGCAGGCAAAAGCAAAAGCATCAAGGTGAAAGGCATGTGCTCTTAAGGAAGAAAAACACTCCTGGTTGACTTTACGTCATGGGTCATCAAAAAAATAGTCTGCAAATCGTGTCTCAGTTGGGAGCCAGAAAGCAAAACAGCTTGGCATCGCCTGGAACGGATCAAGTCTCAAACTCACTGACCATGTTCTTGGAAGATCATATGTGCGATATGGACCCCTCCACCCAATCGCTCGCCAACCAAGTTGAGGCCTTTCCCATTTCCATGAAGAAATCCAGTGTTGAGATTCTCCTCCGGCCTGTCGAGGTCGCGCCGCCGGTTCACTGCGACAGAAAAAACACGACCGGACACGGTCCATTTCCAACATCCGGCCAATCGCCTGAAGTGAGGCTGCCATAGATCACGAGAGGGAAAGAAGTGATCCGTGCCCGTTTCCAGGTCCACATCCTCCGTGCGACAGCAGCGGGAGCGAAGGGAAGCGGGAAGCCAGTGGAGGCCAAGTGGCTCCCCAGACTGTTTCGAAGGGATCGGCTAGGAGCACGCTGTCCGCATCGAGAACTATGACCTGGTGATGAGTTCAACAACTGCGTGTGAAAACAAATCTAAGCTCTCGGTTAGTAGAAGATGTAGAAGATGTAGAAGTGATTTCACCTTGAATGATCTTGTAAGTTTAGAGCGATATATATATATATATATATATTTGTAGAGAGAGAGAGAGATAGATGGTGAGGGTGAGAGTTTGGGTAAGATCCAGCTTCACCACCAGGGGGTCCGCGACCGTGGCGTGGAAACCGGGTCTTGCCGCGACCCACCTCGAGTCCCAGGACCAGCCCGGTGCACAGCAAGCGTTTCTTGAAGTCCCAGCCTTAGATCAACCTTGCCTGCCTGATGTGTGCTTTCTCCATCCATTTCTATAGATGTTCAGGTCGGGACGGTCGACCTCTGTTGAGTTCCTGCATCAAGTCATTCACTGGATCCTGCTCATCCACTTGCTTGAGCTTGGAAAGCTGACGTAGCTAAGCAAAAGGCTCATGATACGCCAGGACCTTAACAAAGCGAGCAAAACACCTTCAGTGCGCAGTGATTACGGGCGTGTAGCAGGAACTTCTTCGTCGCATACAGTGCTCAGAAACTGCCTCACTGGGTTCAAGACGCAAATGTCGTGCTTTTTGAGCTCTATTTCTGCCACCTGATGGTCACATGCTCAGCGATTTGGACCTTCACAACTTCACAGTTTACAAACAAACTGAGAGCTCTGCTTGATCGACCGCCACAATGCAAAAGTGCGGGAAAAGGCCTGGGCCGTGGCTGCCAATCCAACTGCAGCGAAAAGCCACGAGAATCACGAGAACTGCCCAATTCAACGAACTCTACCCGTGCTCTGCTCGAAAAAGTTGATGAACTCTGACTGAAAGAGCAGAGTGCGCACGCTTAACCTCCTGAGCTTGCCAACTCGGCACGTGGAACTTCACTGAGAGGGCCAGGTTCACGGCCAGCTGCACAAACCTCGGGACCCAAAAGGACGGAACTTCTGTGAAGAGTCAGGTCAGGTCAGGTCCAACTGCCATTGGAGATTTTTCGTGTTCATTCCACCAGGGAACTGCTCCTCACCGGAGGTCCTGCGAAGGTGGAAAGCGCATGAAAAACACGGCGCTGGACATCGAACCCGATGGAAATGCGCACGAACTGCTGGTGGGACGGAAGACGTCGGGTCGTGGGACGGAAAGTCTCGTCGCTCCATGTGAGGACGAGACGCCCACGAGGACCTGCTCGAAGAGTCCTCGGCCGGAGAACACGGCCGTCCGAGGCCGAATTACGATGGCCTCCACCCTAGTAGCTTCTTGTTACTGGTAGTAATGGCCTCGATGGCCTCCAACCTACTAGCGAAAGGCGAGAACCGAGAACCGAGGCGCAAGGCGTCCCAATCAAGACCATGTAGTACAGATCTCGACTGGATCTCACTGGGTAAGGAGCTGTAGACCTCAAGACGAGAAAGTAGAGATCAAAAACAAGATGGAGCCCACGAACCCGAATGCAAACACATATGTCAATCCACTGTGTATAGAAAGAGACACAGCCGGTTAGATTATCTTTTTCACACTCCGGTACGCTGTTGGACATCATGCGCTGGGGACTCCACTACCAAGGCAGCCTGTGCTGGGGACTTCACCACCAAGCTCCGTCTTCGTCATGAAGGGTCTTCGTTTTGCATTCAAATCAAGCACTGGCGTAAAGGTTCTGGCAGATCCACATCACGAAAGAAACTACACCAGCATAGACCCAGATAGCTAGGCCCGGCAGAATCCCACGACCTGTTGACACGCGACTGGCTGGAACAAGAATGTACGCAGCCTGCGCAGCCAGCTTACGACACCTCGCACAATCAGCTGACACCAGCGCCCGACCAGCGCCGCCGCCCGTCTTAAACGCGCGCTCAGCCAGCTCACAGCACCAGCACCCAGGACCACAACACCAGCACCAGCACCGACACCCTTTTGAAAGCGCGCGCAGCCAGCTCATTCTCATTTGCAGCAAGAACCCCATAGCTATCCCTACTTGGGGAATAACAACGTATGATCTTGCGCGTAAAAGTCTGTGCGCACAAAAGTACGCGCGCAAACAGCAAAGCCCGTAAGTGTCATTGGCCCAAGGTCAGGCAGTATCCAGCGCCACGATTGACTTTGTAGCATGCTTGAAGCAACGACCTGCAGAACGATAAGGCCGTATGATCTTGCAAAAGTATGCGCACAATCGGCAAAGCCCGTAGGCTTCACTCGCCCAAGGCCAAGCAGTATCCAGCACGACTATTGTGTGTGTGTAGCATGATGAAACATGCTGGTACAATGGTCGGTTGAGAGCCTGACGCACAGAACATTATACGGTATGCGCGCAAACAGTACAGCCCTTGACACAGCTGTCGGCCAAAACAGAACCTGAAGGGTGTAAATACCCCACAGCGCTAATAAACAAAGAACGCTCAAGCGACAACACCGTATGATGTTTCGTGCATAAGTTCATGCGGCCCATGACTGCTTGCACTTCATTGTCAGAAGCGGCGCTTGGTCGCCCTTCACTGCTGCAAGCGGCGGTTTGTTACCCTTCACTGTCAGAAGCGGCGGTTGTTATCACTTCACTGTCAGAAGCGGGCACCAGCACCGAGCACCGGCGCGCCAGCTTACGGCGCCCAGCACCAGCACCCAGCACCGGTATAGCACCAAGCACAGCACCGGCGCCCAGTCACCACCACACACACTGCCAGCTCACAGCACCGGCACCGGCGCCCGCTGTCTCTACCATGCGCACTGCCAGCGCCCAGCACCGGCACCGTGTCTCCACCACGCGCGCAGCCAGCTCACAGCACCCAGCACCAGCACCACAGCCCGCACCAGCACCCGGCACCGGCACCCAGCACCGGCACCCTGTTTCCACCGCCCACCAGCACCGGCAACCTGTCTCGAAAGCGCGCGCAGGCAGCTTCGCTATCTGGGCCAAAAAGATCGCCACATTTATGCAAGCTACACCACCAGCACCGGCACCGGCATCCAGCACCAGCACCGGCACCCAGCACCGCCACCAGCACCAGCAACCTGTCTCCACCACGTGCACAGCCAACTCACAGCACCAGCACCAGCACCGGCACCCGGCACCACCACCAGCAACCTGTCTCCACCACGTGCACAGCCAGCTCACAGCTCCAGCACCAGCACCGGCACCCAGCACCAGCAACCTGTCTCGAAAGCGCGCACGGGCAACTCACTATTATTTGAAGTAAGAACCCCATAGCTTCGCTATCTGGGGAACAATGGCACTGTCCCAAAATCTCGAAAATAAGCACTTGTAAATGATAACCGTCCACATAATACAGAGAAATCCACAACAGCGGCTGTGGGACACTCTTAAGGGACACTCTTGTGAGACACTCTTGTGGGACACTGTTGCGGGACACTCTTGTGGGACACTCTTACGTGACACTCTTGTAGGACACTCTTGTGGGACACTCTGGTAGGACACTCTTGTGGGACACTCTTAAGGGACACTCTTGTAGCACACTCTTGTGGGACACTGTTGCGGGACACTCTTGTGGGACACTCTTGTAGGACACTCTTGTGGGACACTCTTACGGGACACTCTTGTAGCACACTCTTGTAGGACACTCTTGTGGGACACAATTGTGAGACACTCTTGTGGGACACTCTTAAGGGACACTCTTGTAGGGAACTCTTGTGGGACACTCTTGTGGGACACTCTTGTAGGAAACTCTTGTGGGACACCCTTGTAGGAAACTGTGGGACACTCTTGTAGGAAACTCTTGTGGGACACTCTTAAGGGACACTCTTGTGAGACACTCTTGTGGGACACTGTTGCGGGACACTCTTGTGGGACACTCTTGTGGGACACTCTTGTGAGACACTCTTGTGGGACACTCTTGTGGGACACTCTTGTAGGAAACTCTTGTGGGACACTCTTGTAGAAAACTCTTGTGGGATAACGTTGTAGGACACTCTTGTGGGACACTCTTGTAGGACACTCTTGTGGGACGCTCTTGTAGGGAACTCTTGTGGGACACTCTTGCGGGACACTCTTGTAGGAAACTCTTGTGGGACACTCTTGTAGGACACTCTTGTGGGACACTCTTGTAGGAAACTCTTGTGTTACACTCTTGTAGGACACTCTGTGGGACACTATTGTGGGACACTCTTGTGGGATACTCTTGAGGGACACTCTTGTGAGACACTCTTGTGGGACACTCTTGTGGGACACTCTTGTGGGACACTCTTGTGGGACACTCTTGTGGGAAACTCTTGTGGGACACTCTTGTGGGACACTCTTGTAGGAAACTCTTGTGGGACACTCTTGTGGGACACTCTTGTAGGAAACTCTTGTGGGACACTCTTGTAGGACACTCTTGTGGGACACTCTTATAGTCTTATAGGACACTCTTGGGGGACACTCTTGTAGGACACTCTTGTGGGACACTCTTGTAGGACACTCTTGTGGGACACTCTTACGGGACACTCTTGTAGGACACTCTTGTGGGTCACTCTTATGGGACACTCTTGTCGTCTTGTGGGACACTCTTGTAGGACGCTCCCAAACGGGCGTTTCGTACGAGACTTCCTCCAAAAGTCACGTGTCAAGTCTCCAAAACGAGCGTTTCGTACGAGACGTCCTCCAAAAGTCACATGTCAAAGTCTGCAAAACGAGCATTTCGTACGAGACTTCCTCCAAAAGTCAAGCAGAAACACCCATCGGAGCACACACATCACGCAGCCCTGCCAAGCAGTTTCGCGAGTCCAGCCCCTCCAAACAACACCCGTTCACACGCCAATCCCACTGTCACAGCGACATTCACTTCTACCACAACTCACGACCTCACAATTCCCTGCGCCTGCCACGAATCTTTCCGCATCCACATGTCTAACGCGCACAAAGTACTGCGCCTGTCACGAAATGTCGCCTCCGTCACACCTCGCAACCTCACGATTCCCTGCGCCTGCCACGAGACTCGCACTTCCACACCTCAAAAGCCACACAAAGTACTGCGCCTGCCACGAAAAGTGACCATATCATCTCATGTGAGCTTCAACAAATTTTGCACCACACCACACGTTTGGAATGATTTCGACCCGTTCTGAGCATACTCCCATCCACCAAAATCGGCATTTCAGCTGAGACTTGTCACGAAAACAGAGCTTCGGTGCCACACCCTGAAACGCAAATCCCAATGGCACGGCCACATCCAACACCCCAAACACACGACTCTCCAAACGCCAATCCCAAAGGAACTGCGACGCAAACTGCGGATCTCACGAAACGCTGCGCCTGTGCAGCGAAATGCATCACGCTTCTTGCGCGCCTTAGCGCTCTACTGCGAACGGTTGCGGACGGTTGCGGACGGTTGCGAACGGTTGCGGACGGTTGCGGACGTAGAAACCACGGATCGCGAACAAGGCTCTACCCCCAGACCCCCAAGAGTTAAACGAGAACCCTTCGCTACGCATTCGGGAAAAAGAGGACCAGGCCGGGTCTGGACAAAGATATGCTTGAACATCTTCAAATTTCTATCTAGATCCGAGTAAATCTCCTACCGATAGAGCGCCATTGCTGAAGAGCATGGTCCTTTCTGGGAAGCAAACATCCCAGGATGCAGGAAGGCCTGTCCAGCAGCATCCAGGGCGTTTCACGTTCGTAGTAGGTGAACTGCATCTTCTCGTTTGAAACGAAAATTGCACTGAAAATGGAATCCATCTTGCACCTCTCACCGTGGGGTTGGAGAAAGCGAAACCGTCTGATCCTGCTTGATCTCCTGCAGCTTCCAAGCCCACTGATCAAACAAATCCGGTGAAGTGGATAGAAAAGCAAGTGAAACATAGTAAAACAATCTGCATCAAATGTAGTAGATATACAGGGAGCAAAGGCCATTTCACACCATTTCACCAACAACGGCCTGCTGGCCTGGAGTCGTGTCAGCAAGGCCTCTTGGATCCGGGCCCACGAGGAAAAAGCATCGTCAAAACAGATCAAAACGAGTTAAAACGAGGAGAGGATTGCTCCACAAATTCTCAAACTTTCGGACCCAAGCTTGACCTGCGACTACGAAAAAATAATGCACGAAAATAACACGCTGTATCTTCTTTTCTGCAGCAAAACCGTGTAAGACATGAAAACCGGCCTTGCGCGGCGAAACGGATGTCTACCCAGCGCTCGAATGCTTCAGCCTCGCTCACCGCAAGATACCGTCGCAAGGCAAATGTTCACTTACACAGCACCAATCCACTAGCTGTGGTGAAGCAAGAAGGCCCATCCAAACTGGAGAATGATGCATCTGTCTTTCTGCTTGCAAAATTATCACTCCAATGGTATCTACTTGCAGGACCGCAACCAGTGTTTGGAGCGGGTAAAACAGGAGCCCTCGGGCGCTTTGCAACTGCTAGCATGAGCGAAATCCAAAGGCGCCACAAGGAGAAAGCTGTACGCTAAAAATCGCTAGAAACCAAGCATCGTTGCATGTTTTCCAACGGAAAATCATTGAATCAAGTTGCAAAGCCCGGAAATTCCACTGCCGCAAAAAGCGTGGTGCTGCACAATTGTGCTCCTCACTATTGGTCCGTTACCCTTCGGGTCAGACAACTAGAGAGAGAGAGTGCTGGACATCACAGATGACAGCAGTTTCTCGACGCGCAAAACCTTGTGGCTGTTGGAGAAAAAAAGGCTCAGCAAACGATCGCGTCTCGCCGCGATCAAAGTTGACACCTCGATGCGCGGATCAAACGATTCGCTGAAATGAAGGTTATCTTTAACATCTCACAATAGATTTTGCCTAGAAGATTATTCAGCCAAGAAAAGCAATAAACAAGTGATTCAAAAGTGTGGCGAAAGAATGAGATGAATGAAGTGTTTCCAAGAGGAGAGATCTACTAGTAGTGTATGTGGCATGAGCATGACATGAGTGTATGTAATTATGTGATAGGAACTGGCTGATGTGTGCTTGTGCCTGCAGTGCTTTTTTATGTGACCTGGAAGGTGCACCTCTGACGAAGCAATATTCTCGGCATGTCGCACCAAACAGCATGTATGTCTGTGTGTGTGCAACAGCAGTGGCTACCTCCCACCTCGTTACCTGGGTACAAGAGTTGCAAAAAGAATGTGAGCATCGTTGATCAATAATCAGGCTATATGTTCTTGGTATGTTCTTGGTGTAAAAAAAAAGAAAAACATCGGGGTCTAACTGGCGTTCCCACTCTGCTTGTTCTGGCCCTTGTGTGACAAAGAGACGTGGTGCTGTGGTTTTTCAAGTCGCTGGGGAATCATCGCTATGGTCAGTGACCTGCTCACAATGTGTTCCATGTGGTCATTGCGTTCAACTTTGTGTCAGGCTGCAGGTGTGATTCAGTGATTCAGTGGCGTCGGTGATCAGTCTTCCACAAGTTGAGCGGAGGCGTACAGTATCGGTCAACTTCGCATCAGAAACCTCGGAGCCGTCAGTTCCTGAACCTGGGTGCAGTGTCTCGACTGACGCGGGAGCCGCAGCAAGGTCACCGGTGAAAAGCGGCGTGTGCCAAATCGGACACGGATGGCTAGCTTCAGTTGACTCTGGACACGGGGCGGCCAATAGACGTGCCGGAACCGTCTCACCCGAACACGTGACTCTGATCGCTCGCGGTTCCGGATCGCTGGCGACTGAGCGAACACGTTTCAAGACTCGCGGCTTCCAGACTCGACCGAAAATTCCAGGACTGACTGAGTCAATCCTCCACTAGCCAAGCCAGGTGATGGTCACAGTCACGAACCATTTTGATTTCTTTCCCTGGTTCTTCTTCGTGGTGTCACCAGCACAGCCAGACACGGACATGTCTTGGGATCGTACGTAAGCAACACTTATTGCCTGACACCTTCGCGTGAGCCAAATCAACCATTTCAAATTGAGGTATAGTTGATTTGGCAAAGCCAGCATACTTCTTGAAATGTTCAATCAGTAGATCTTTCTTTTTGCAACTGACTCCCGGAAGAAAACACCTTCTAGACTCCTAGGTCCTAGGCGAAAACCGCACGCGAAAGCCGCCGAACTGTGTCGCGTGGAGAACCAGCGAAGAGGTTCCCCAATGTGATCAAAATCAAAACCACGAAGCGAAAAAACCGCCGAGTTCACGGGTTGCCTTGTTGAAAAAACCGACGCGATCTCCCACGAGTCATCCCAGCATTTTGTAGAGGAAATGGGGTCACAGATCCGATCCCTTTACATGAGTCATTCCCGCAGGGGCTGAAAATTGTGACAAAGTCATTCCGACCAAGGCAAAAAGAGTTCAAACAAAAGCAGCCTGTCTTCATGACATCCACTGGGCGCTGAACATCATGATCGTCTTGTCTTCGCGGCACAGTAATTCGGCAGAGGAGATCACGTGCCGCAAAGCCGTGACTTGTGCTCGACCTCGTGGCTCTGATCAGGAAACCCATCAAGAACCCATGGTTTCAAGGGTTTTTAACTGCCAAAAGGACACGTCTTATGTTGCAACTAATGTCCGGATCAGGCACTGGTCTCACTCCATTCTGGCTCGTGTCTGTCCTCAATCCACGAAGCAAAAGGACTTGTGTCAGAATAGAAACGGGATATTATCAAGTCATACCACACAGCATGACTTCGTGGCAAGGCTCAAGAATGATCCCAGCAGCTTTCAGAAGGACTTCCACAGAAATCCCTGCGCCAGATCTTGCATCTAAATGAAACTCCGTGGGGATCTTGCGTGTGTCGATGGCTCGTCCCGGCCTGCCCCGACCAGCCCCTCGGCTGCTTGTTGTACCGAGTTGTCAGAGACATCAGAGCTGGCCAGAGCGCCGCGGGTAGGCGGACAGCCGGCCATTTGCCTGCCGTCCGTGACGGGGGTCATAAGTGGCTTCCGCCACACAAATGGGGCAGGCACTATAGGGCAGGTGTCTGGCATCTATACTGAGAAAAAACAGCTGTTTTCAAACAGCCAAAACACTACGACTACGAAACCAGGAGATGATGGAAATGAGTGAACTCTGTTCATGCATTTGTTTCGTGCTTTGACATAATAAGCCTCTGTCCCGGCCTTGAAATGTCCTCAAGCTCCTCTGGTGAAACTGCTGGAGCAACTTGACCGCCCTCAAGAAACAACCAGATACAACGAATACCTTCAGTTTGTGTGCAAGTCATCGTGATTTCTCACATCCATTGGGTCCCAACGAAGTACTTGCCCATGGTAGAAATCACCTGACGGTCGATTCGGCTGCGTTCGGCGAACCAGGTCGAAAAAACCCGACATCGCACTGGGAACTGAAAGATGAGCCTCGGAAATTTGAATGTCCGGAGAGTTCTCCTGGCACACGTCAAACGGTCCAGGTCGCAGAGGTGAGGAGCCAGTATGTGGCCAAACGGTTCCTAAAAACGACCCAAAAACGCTCCAAAAGCGCTCGGCTCCAGGGCATACTCTTCGAGGGCCGAGGTCATTTCCTCTTCTGCTTGCTTTCGGTTCAGACCTCCCAAGAGATGGGACGTGGGACGTCAGGCAGATCGAACAGAACGAGCCGATCATGAGCACGGCTCTCAGTGCAACGTGCTTTCGTTCGCTCGCCATGAAGCCATTTTGTGGAGAAGTGGCGTCAAGCTGCGCACGAAAGCTTCTGAAATAGGAAGACTACTATTTGTGTGTGTGTGTGTTGAAATATGGAGACGCCCAAAAAAGAACCCAAGGAAGAAATAACATAGACCCGTCTACCCATTGGTGGGTGGTCTCACTATTAAAATACAAACTGCTCTTTGATCCACCTGGAGAGTTCCACAACACCATTGCTGTCGTAGACATAAACGAAAAGAGCAAGGTAGTACGGATCTAGAACGACAACTTGGTTGAAGAAGGCAAAGCCGCAAGTAAACTGGTGATCACTTAGAACTAGGGCCAGGCCAAGATACCTTCAGCCAAAGCAGACGAGATTGAGCTATTGAAAACCAACGAAAATCGAAACCAAAAGAAGAGAGCACGAGCTGAGCGGCAATCTCTCCCTAAAACAATTGTTGGTTTGTGGTGTGTCTTTGCGAAGTAGTTTTGGCATTCGCGGTTGCATTGGGCAGGATTTGAACAGTGGTGCGCACGGTGCATCCTACTCTTTCGTACCATATTCCCTACTCAGAGTATCCATGATGCAAAGCCCTAGTAGGTTCCTCACAAGAAGAACAAGCTGACACAAGGTGACAGAGAAGACCAAATCTTCACATCTGCCTGGTACAGCGGCCATGACGTCATCGACGTAAATCACCTGAGACCATCTGGATCATTGATCTATTCTCCGAGCCATAACATGGAAGTGTGTTTGCAGAGAATAATGGCCTTCCAGGGACCTACTTTTCCACTTCTATTTTCCACTTCCATCATTGTACCCTGTGCCATGACTCAAAAACCACTTGTTTCATGGCGGCAGCGTCTCCTTCGACTCGCTCTTTGTGGTATGATCTACTATAAAGGCAGCTGGAGCACTTTATCACTTTCCAGGCACTCCTTGCCGTGAATTTCCATATACTTCTTCACCACCTGACACATGTTCCAAGCACTGCTGGTGCACTGCCGATGTGTGAACCACCGACCACTGACCGGCTTGGACCACCGAAGAGACCACCTGGGAGAGTGGAGTGTGCTCTCCGGTCCACTTGCGTGCGCCACGCCGCATGATATCCTGAAGGGCCACGAAACGAACAAGTCCATTCGAAGAGCGAAGACGACGAGCGCAAACAAGGGGCAGTGTCAAAAACCGGCGAATGGCGCCCCCTGGGACCCTGTATGAACGAGAGGTCTCCTTTTCGCAAACACCTCTTACCAACATCCAACATCTCAATCTCCCAAAAATGTGCATTTCTCAAATCGATCGAAAGCATCAGATCTAGCAGAGCATGGATGTTCGGGCACCAATTTCGCCCAGAATCCCAGCATTCATGCCACAGCGACTCGCTCGTCCGAGACCCTGCTGCAACCTGCGACCACGGGTGAATTGTTCAACATGGCACAGGGTGCAGCGGAGCATGGCCCGAGCATCGCTCGTGGGCTGCTGTGGGGGGGGGGGATGACCTGGTTCTTCTCATGTGTTTGAGCCTTGCTATTCAACGCAGGTCTTGATCTGCGTATCAAAGCAGTCCTGGACAGAAACAAGATATCTCGGAGCAGTCGTTGCACCTGCCCATAGACGTCCATGAGGATGGCAATGAGCATGTTGAGCAAGAGAAGGACTGCTGCCATCATGTAGGTACCAAAAAAGAAGAAGGCAACCTGAAGGGTCAAGACATGTCAGATGGATCATGATGGCTCACTCTTTTGTCAGTCGCTCGATCACACAAGAAAGGAATGCTATGCGAACAGTATGCGAACAGTATGCGAACAGTATGCGAAGATAGAGAGTGCCTGCCATCGAAGGCTTCATTTCTTCGACCGGTCGAATTCGACCGGTCGTGCCGTTCGGTCCGGACCCATCTCGGCCGACGAGCCAAGGAACTGGGCGACCGCTCAGCTCCATTTCTTCCACGCTAAACTCACCCATCCTCAAAGCACGTTTACATCACACATCCTCGTTTTTCGTTTGGCCCATACGGCGGGCGCCGGCGAGAAGCGATCTCACCATATATCGGCCACGTGCAAACGAGAGGCAAAGCTTCCAGAAGTGCGAGGCAGGCACGGTCGAAGGATGCAAAAGACTCCACTTCTCTTCCAAAGAAGGCCATTCCCATGGCAACATAAGTGAAGAAAATGGACAAGAACACCTGCATCACAAGCAGAAACAGCTGCTGTCTTCTCACAGATATGGTTTTGAACGTTTAAGCCACCATGTTCTTCAACTCCAAAACACATCATTTGTGGATTCGCACATTCAAATAGTTCCAATTGAGTCACAATCCCAAAGTGCGTCAAGTCGTTCGCCGCCAAGGCTAAGGTCTTGGTCACGATGGCCAAGCGCGGTTGTGCAGCAAAGGCTTTGAACCTGAATGGCGCACACCATATAGACACCCGACCATGTATACATGGGTGGCCTAAATGAAACGGCCGGGGGGGGGGGATCCATAAAATACATGAGTTGGTACATTGATGATCCTTATGGCAGTTCTGCCATTCAATATGCAAAAGTGGGGGATCCTTGATGTAGAGCTTGTTGTGTTCCTAGGTCCTAGGCTAGTGAAACACGCCACCGCGGATCCAAGTGGCAGTCGCATCATGATGCAAACGGGATAGAATCCCGAGATCCATCGATTGCTCCTCGTTCGCGTGAGACCCGGAGCGTTTCCGTCCGCCAACTCATCGGAACTCATTCGGAGATGCTCCACGGAACGAGTGCTTTGTTGCGGAACGGCGCGGGCGCTGTTGGTTTGAAGCGGCGAATACCGAAAAGGCTCCTGATCTGATATCCAAGTTCTTCCACTTGCGTGAAGAGCGCAATATCATAGCTTTGGGCTTGATCACCTGACATGTCACGTGGCCTGGAAAACCAGTCCTGGCTGGCAATTGTTTTGCTCCCTTCGTTCCACCGACACAAGCTCCGTTTGTTCCGCCGCGCTGCATGCAGTGCTGCCATAGCCAGCTGAGCTTCGGCAGAGAGAATGAAGACCCAAGTAATCCTTGCAACATGTACTGTGGCAAGACCAGCCAACTGAGTGATTGAAACTATCCTGGCAAAGTCCCCCCCACTGGTGCACACCCACATCTCATATTATTAGTGGCCATTAGCGTGCACCACTCCAAGTGTTTGGGAGAAACTCCCTCACAGCCTCTCTGGGCTCCAAGTTCTTCGCAAAAATCCCTCGCAGCACGAGCGCTCGGCTCCCAAACCTCCAGCTTCGCCAAGATGGCATCCTGCTGTAACTCGGAAATCCCACCATCCGGTTTCGCTGTGTGACGTTCTCAGCATCATGTCGGAAAAAAAAAGAAAGAATAGTGTCTGTCTATATAGGTCGATCTATAGGTCTAGAGTCGACCGAGTCCACCGTCGAACCGTCCGAACGAGTCGAAGCACGAAGCGTCCGACCAAGGGACCGGTCGGACCAAACACTCAGGGGATCCGTTCTCCGGCCTGCTCCACGCACTGGATGATCCAGGTGATCAAAATCGCATAGGCCAAGCAAATGGAGACCCAATCCACCACATTCCAGAAATTCCAATACTCTTTCCTCACCCCAAAAAAGACGTCGCATCAACACGAGGTCGTGGAAAAAAAGAAAGAAAAAAAAAGAAACGAAACACGGGCCGGTTCGTGAGGTCGTGAGGCCGAACCCACGACCCGTTCGGGTGACGAGCTCCGTGTTCGGCCGGGATGCCATGCGCGAAGAACATTGTAACGATGTTCTCGCAAGGTGCAAATTGCTTCAAAGGCTGGCAAGGAATCGGCTGGCTTCAAGACCCACTTGGGTGTAAAGTGCTTTGAAGTCTTCCGTGGCATCAGCAGAATTCATACGTAGTCTTTTTCTTGCGTTCGCATCAGAGTCATGTGTCACCTCTGGAACCCCCCTTTACTCCACTTGAGTGCTCATTCTGGACTCCTGCCTTCGCACACGAAGAGGACCGTGATGTGTCCAAAGAAGAGGACCTCAGGCATTCCGAGAATGCGTTGCGAGGACGAAAAACAGCACGAAGCACGGAACCAACACGGAACCCCGAAAAACCGCTCCGACACCGGCTCCGCCCCCGAACATCGGGAACGCGGAAGCACGGAAAAACACATGGGAACCACCACAGTGGAAGCACCGGGCCTCGAAGACCCAACTCTCCCAACTGGAATGAGCCGCCAATTTCATGGACCTCGGTGCGTCTTCGTCTTCGATTCTTCCCCCGGTTGGGGGGGCCGGGTTCGGTCCACGCAACACCACTGAGCTCCAGGGCCGGTGAGTAATCTGTTTGAAAATGTGCCCTGGCCGGTCCGGCTGTCCGGTCCCAGTCTCGAGTCGGCGGTCCGGTCGTCGTCGTCGTCAGCGCCTGAAATCGCAAACATGAAGTGGATGTGGGTCGTCGTCAGAACATCCTAACGGTTCAAGCAGTCAGAGGCAGTCACGTCGTGACTAACGGATCTGCAGTCACGTCGCATAGATCTGGTTGTACGTCATGAACGACACCTGTTTGGCAAAGGCACTTGCACTTGGCAAATTCATCCAAATTCCTCTACCACTAATAAATCTGTGCTATATGATAAAGTGTACTACTCTGCGGGAGCTGTGACATGTTTTGCAAATGGGTCATTCGTAAACGCCTAACACCTCCTAACACCTAAACAGCTCAATAAACTTCCCTATATCATTGTATATATATATATATATCCTTCTTTGGCAGTGTCTATTCATCAAATGTTGCACGACATGGGATCCAAGTTGTCTATTCGCCAAATCCTTTCCCTTAAGCCAAGCAAGATGTGTTCTAACAACCTGGCTGTTTTGCAGCTCGCCACCTTCTCAAGTCAGAGATTAGTTGTGTCAAAGTTGTCTCTCACCCTGAAAGAAACAGCCCCTGTTTCGGACAACACCTGAAAAAAGGAGAAAAAACAGTAAATGCTGTGTGTGAAACAAAACCCAGCGAACATCGCACCCTTCCACCAGTCGCCTTCACGCGGTAGGTGCTGTTGTCGAGCCAACGCGTCTGTTCGAGCTGCTCGAGCTGCTGACTCACCTGGTCGAGTCTCGCAGCTTGCGCGTTCGTTGAAGCACAACTTTAGGACAGGTCGCTCAAGCCCGGCGCAGCTTTACTACGACTGCGGCTAGGCATTCTTTATAATGTTTATTGTTTATGTTTTTTAAAGACCTTCCAGACACCGACCTTTTTGAAGTGGAAAAGGATGAAACAGAAACTGTTCCATCCTTTTTCCCCTTCAAAAAGGTCGGTGTCTGGAACGAGTGACGATCAACGACGAGTCTCGAGGTGACTTCTGCCATCAGGTCACATTCACTTGTGGAAATTCCATCAAATACTTCAAGGTCGTTGTCTTGCTGGGATCTGCATTCTCATCAAACTCCTTGCCCGATTGGCTCACGTCCAACTCGGTGGGCTTCAGCCGTAGGTCCAAGCCGATGAAGCTTCGGCAGTTCAAGCTCAAGGCATTGCTAACCTGGACTCCAGGCACTGCAAAGGCACCCGGATCATTTTGGAACACAGAGACTGCAGTCTGACACCAGTGTCCGGAGCCGAATGGTTCGCAGCAGCGTCAGGAATTTCATCCCACGGCGTGGCTGATTACATGCTTCAATGTCTTGTCTATCCGTCCATACATTAGTACGGATGCAATGCAGTAGATGAAGAATGATGGAATTCAGTGGAATTGGATGGAATTGGATGATCCAGATTGATCAAGGCTCAAGAAACACCGAGAACTGAGAACTATGAGGTTCGTTTGAAACACGTTGCACTGAATTTCTCAAATCTTGGGCACTAGAGGATTGCTGCAATCGGAGTCGAAGAGCCTGACGGTTTTTATTCAAACTGCTGTGCATCGTTCGATGCAGAAAAGACATGTCAAAAGCTTCTGGTCATCAAAGTATCACCTCTGCTGCGTCAGAATCACGTCGCCAATCTTCCGATTATGCTGCAAATACCTGCAGGATAAGTGGACACACTGGCCGTGTGACGGATGCCCTCCGGAACTGATGCTTTTCCTGTGAACAGAAAGAGTGCACACGTGGCACAGCTTCGTTTGGGCAGGAAACGTACTCGCTTCGTCAAAAGTGAGCTGTCCAAGACTGTATTCGGCTCCCTCTGAAACAGACGCATCCATTGGAAAGTAGATGGCCTCAAACACCAGCGACTGGAAACAGCGACTAAAGATTCCGGTCCACACAAAAAAATGCAAAAGACTATGACGGCCGTTTTCCATGGAATGCTGAAAGGCCGATTTTCTGCTATTCAAGGCTCGGAAAAGCCTACCCTCATCCAGGAGTACCAATCTGCGAAGGTGTTCACATCTTCATAGTTCTTGTGCCCCATATACAGCGGGCTAGAAAATGCGAAGTTTGCATTCCTCGGAGAAAAGATATAATGAAAGACCATGAGAATGATAAGTGCAGCAATCTGAAGAGTGGATTTCTACGCCGGTAGTAGATCTGCTCATCGGAAAAGACTTAAAATGTTCGTTGCCACTTGCCACTTCAGCTTCTCTGCGATATCAAAATCAATGGCCTTTTCGATGCTCTGAATCGTCTCCGGAAGCTCATGAGACAAGTTCCTCAGGTCTCGGTCGGCGAATCGTGCGAAAACACCAATTTCGTCGTCAGCGCAGACATCACCCGAAATTGCGCTGGGGCGCATCAGCAAGAACCAAACAATCAGCAGAATCGCGGCCTGGGCGAAGCGAGCGAGCGATTGGCGCTTTCTGACCAGAGTCGATCGACATGGTGTTGGCCCTTCTCTTTCGTCGGGCCGAGAAATCAGCGTTTGGTGTCTTTTTGATGTTGAAAAATTGGTTCCTTTGGTTTATTCATGTTTGTTCCTTTTGATGTTCTTTGCTTGTTTTTATTTCTAGTTGACTCAAAGAAAAAGCTGCAGTGAGTTGTGGGTGGAGGTTCACGTGTTCACCCAAAATGCAGCAGAGCAGCTGGCAGGTTCTTGACCGCGGCTTCACCTTCAATCTCCCCTTTCAAATACGATAGCATGACGCGTTCTGGAACACCATGTTCCTTAGTGAATTGACTAAAAGGGTTGACAAAGGCAGAAGAAAAGCAAAATAAATGTGTAACGAAAGGCAACCCAGGGAAACAAATGCAGCTGAGGTATGCTATTGAGCATATTGAGTATTCTGAGTTGTGAGTAGGGACCTTTCAGTCCGACGAATGTGTCATTTTCGTCCACCAGACGATGCCAGACGCTCGCTCCGAAAGAGGTCCCGTCTCGTCCCGTCCCGGGTCCGTTCCAGGTCCATCCGGATCCGATCCAGGCTTCTTTAAGAACGTCCGTGGGCTCCAGTGCCTGCGAGACGGCAGCGACCGAGTCGAAAAGCTCCAAAAGGCGGGTCGCAATGGGTCGCATGGTTGGCTCGGAAGCCCAGCCTCCACTTCCAACCCAGGTTCGATTTCAACCTCACCCAGGTTCGTGACGAAAGCAAATCAACATAGGTTCTAATAGGTTAAACAGCAATGATGTGAGGCGGCGACCCAACCAAACGTTCGGTGCCTCCGAACGAATGTCGCCGATTCGGAATGATGCATCTCTTTGCAAGTCATGTTTTTCCCTGAAGGATGATCACAATGACTTGTTTTGTCGGACAGAAATGGGACGGAAATGCTGAATGGCCTGACACTGGTTTACTTCCTAGACCATATCACTCCCTTTTTGGAGTCAATGCAAAGCCAAATCGAAGTCTCCGTTGCCTTTCGGATTTTCTGCTCTGGAATTCACAGTCTCCATCTGAGGTGGCCTGCACCAAGAGAGTACGGCATCCAAGTCTGAAGCGAAATCTGTGAACTGACCCCTTTCCTGCCAATGATATACTTCAGATTCAATAAGAATCGGATGACTGCAACGTTCCACAAAAGCAGCGGCTTCAGCTCCAAAAAGAAGCACTTCCATCCTCTCCATCTGAAAAATGCCGCCTCACTCCTGGCACTTTGTCGAGGAGTTGTAGGCGCTTTGGCCTGGTTGTTTTTCACCACCTGGCTGGCGCCCGCAGCGCGCTTTCCCACCACCCGAAGCACCATGGTTCGGAGAGCTCGAGCCAACTGGGCGCAGGAGCCAACACAGCGTGTTGCGCTCGGCAACAAAAAGTCACACCGAACTCAGGTTTGCAAAGGCTCGAAGACAACAGTTCCTGTCAGTTCCTCATAGTTTAAGCCAAAGTTAGGCTTAAACCAAGTCTGACATAGTCTGGTCCTTTCATTTTCTGCAGGGCAAGTGTGCAATCTATAGTCAGGGTCCCACACTCCTGCAAGTGGTCTTTTTTGCCGCTCTCATGTTCTCTGAGGTTGGCACCAAGCCCACACCATCTGCAGACGCTTCTAGGGTGCTCTTTGTTTCTGGGGTCACCCAGAAGAACAGCGGAACTTCATCACGGCCTGGCACCAGACTTCGACATCGAGCGGTTTATCCGATTCGCCTGGGACCAGTCTTCTTGGCCCACTCAGACCATGGGACAGTCATCCTTTCTAGACCGAGATGTAAATCGAGATTCGTCCATCAGGTGTTACAAGCTGACTGAGGGGAGGAAAGTTCGAAAGATATTGGGTAGATATAAAATTAAGAACATGGATTAAGGGGTTTGCTTTGGAGGTTGTTTCATGTGGTTTCTGCTCCAGCTGTGCTCCAGCTGGGTGGTTTGTTGTGCCAATTTTAGAGTCAACCACGCGGATGACGTGGCACGAATTGACTGAAGAATCCCAAGCTTCCGGCCGCCCGCGGTCGCGAGGGTCACGGCTGCAAGGAGCTTGGCAGCATGCCGACCTGTCACGCCCCAAGCCCCATGGTTCATCGAAGATCAAACGTACAACGGCGAATTCATCTGCAAGAAGAAACCGACTTTGCTTTAGTCCTGCCCCTTGTTGTGTTCCTGCTTTGAGCAGGGGCAAATGGGCTGTCTTCAGGGTCTGTCACAAAAACACTGGCAAATGGTACCGGCCATCTTGTCGCCATGGCTCCACCCTTCAGCAACAGGTTGGGTCAAACATGTGTCTGCAAGCACGTGTATTTGCATGGTTGAGCCAAGCTGCCAAGCTATGACCAGCTATGACTGACTCTGTCTTACAATCAGCAGGATTGGTTCTCACCAAACTGTCTCTTCACGCTGTTGGGAGCCAAGCTTTCAGCGGCAAGCAACTCAGTATGCAATGCTTCAGTCCTTGTTTCAGTGCACTTGACCTGTTCCTCCGGCGCCGACCGAAAGGTCTGCCACGTCCCTTTGGTCCGACCTGTCTGACCTGTGGTCCGACAGTGATGTCCCCACGGGAAAGCACACTGTGATTCCCTCGCCCCAGAAAGCTAAAACCTAAGGTGAGACACTTCGAAGACAGCTCATGTCCTTTCACCACTGCTCATCACTCTCATTTCCTGACCTCAGAAAGTAACTACTCTCAATCAAATCCTCAGCTTTTGACAGGTCAGAGCAATAAAAAGAAAAAAGAACAAACACTAGTCTAAGCATCCACACGGAGGACTTGGCTTTCGCCTTTCCAGCCTTCGGCGAGGCTTTCTCCTACGCGACGGCAAGAAAGTGCCGTCGATGCAATCTCGACGTATCTCGTATCTCATTGAGACCTTCCTTGGGAGGTAGTGTCCACATGGTTCATGATTGGAAGTGTCCTCCTTGGACAAAAGAAAATAGCAAGAATCGATCGAGTGTGCAGAAGGACCAGCAAGAGGACGAATTCAGGCTCTGATGACACCATCAGTGTGGCCCGGATGCTAGAGTCTAGGCTACTATCTAGTTGCATCTAGCTGCTATAGCCAAACAGCCAAACAGCTCTCTGAGTTCAACGAGTCTCTCCTAGCACCGCACCGATGCGCCCCGGTCTCAGCCTCCACCGTCCCCCCGACGCCTTCGGCTTAGACTTGGCCTTGGGACGCCGGAACGAACGAATAGCTTCTTGTTACTACTAGTAAGGCACTTGTTACTACTAGCGTGGCACTTGTTTCTAATAGCTTCTTGTTACTACTAGTAAGGCACTTGTTACTACTAGCGTGGCACTTGTTTCTAATAGCTTCTTGTTACTACTAGTAAGGCACTTGTTACTACTAGCGTGGCACTTGTTACTAGTAACAAGAAGCTAATGGACACTTCCGAGTTTGGGTTTCGGCAGTTCACGAAATGCTGCACACTCCGAGGTGAGACTCGTTCAAGCCGTTTGCTGGCCTTCGTGGCAGCCTTCGCAGCGGCCGGTTCTGTAGGCGCCTGGGCAAAGCGACAAAAGTGATCTGGAGTTGCAATCGGCTTGGTCTGACAGAAATGCCGTGACAGGATGCCTTTACATCCAAAGTCAACTCTTCCACAGGAAAGCACCAAAACCGCCTTGCTGGTTGCTTTTGGCTTCGCCTTCGGTTTCGCTTTGGCCTTGGCATTTTTCCTGATCCTGGCAGAACTTGATGATTTGCATCACAGCACAGGTGTCCAATGGTGTCCATAGCACTGTGAAAAGGTTGAATATGTTTGAATTTTGCTCATGTCAATGATTGCCAAGTCCACTTGATCAAGCTTGAAGTACCAGCTTCATCATCGCTACCATCCTTTTCATCCTCCGGCTCAGCTTTGACCTGATCAAACATGGTCTGCTGAGTCAAAGGGCAAGCTGATGCAAGCTGCGAAAACATCACACTTTGCCTTATCCTTCTCCGTGTCATCCCCAATCTCATCTGGATTCTCCTAAATTCACTGAAAACACTACTACTAGGAACAAGAAGCTACTAGGAGCTCCTGGCCATACTAGTAACAAGGACGCTACGAACGGGGCACACGACCTCCGTTCGTCTCCTCCATCGCAGAGGACTTCCGCTTCTTCCCAGCCGTGGGGATCACCACCTGAGAGCGGTTCACCACCGAAGCCCCACGCGGTGAACCGGCGCGCTGAAACGCCAGCGGCAAACGGCGCGCGTAACCGCGAACCACGCGGTTCGCCGGGGCACCGGGTTCACCCATCGGTCTTCTTCCAAAAAAAACACCGCTGAAATCTCCGCAGAAAAAACTCACCGAACAGAAAAATAAGACTCCAGCAGAGTAAGTGTTTAAAGTTCAAAGGAACACCGCTAAAAACTCATCCAACAAAAATCAGACTTAAAGGAAAAAACTGCGCAGAGCTCTGCACCTTCACGGCATGACCACCAGTGTTGAACTCTCGCGTCATGGCAGCTTTCACCTGTTCGTATGTGTCCGTCTTTCCAGAGGATCCACGAACAAACGCCAGAACGACCAACGACGGTCTGACCGAAAACACGACGGTCTCTCCACCTTGGCGTCCACCTCTTTAAACCGATCAGCACCACCCAGGTGCTGCCTGACAAAACGCGAAACGAACGGGCACCGGAGCCAGCGGGTCCGAAGCGGGTCCCAGGCAGGTCCCATGCGGCGGCAGCGTCGGCATTTTGCTCCAAACGAAACTCTCGGCTGCTGGACAGCTGTCCGGTCCAGCAGAACGGTCGCCAAAGGTGCTTCGAAACATGGCGTTTTAATCGATACTGGTGGGGTGACAAGCACTGTCACGCCGAAAACTGCCAGTCTAAATGCTGGCGGTGAGACACTGGCTGGTCATTCAAGCCTTCCATTGTCGCTGCCTGGCACAAAAATGAAGCAAAATGCTGCAGAACCACTGTGGGGAGTCCAAGAATGACGGCAGTGTTCAGGTCGTGCATCGGTCCGGCGGTTTGAAGAAAGGACGGTGGGGCGCCTCTTGGTAGAAGCCGAAGCGGCTGAAGCCGGTGGAGCTTTCCGCTTTTGAGCACCTCGTGATCGAAGACCTCAAAGCCTTTCCATGGGTATCACAGTCCGCACCTGTACTTGGCGCTTTGCTCAATGCCCTCTTGAATCGAAGAAGATTGGCCTCAAAATAGGACCCTGAGCCCATCCTGAGCCTGTTTCGCTCCCGTGTCAAACGAATCAAAAAGACACATCAAAGCAATTCAAATCATCTCACTGGTCTTTTGCGGCTGAGGGTACTGCTTTGCAAACTTCATCGTGGTCGACCATCGGCTTGGGATAGTCCTCCACGAGTTCACGCCCCAGCCCGCCCTTCGGTGGCGGTCTGCGAACAGGGTGGGGCCTTGCCGATGATGCAGCCCGCCGTCTTTTGGACCTGCCGAAACAGCTCGACCAGGTCCCGTATGACAAGCTCTGGAGCTCCAGACTCCAGTGCCTCCATGGGAGCTGTCCAGGGTGCATAAATGTATTGACCTCAGGACTTCTTGAAAACACCAAAACATCTCCATTTTCCAAAACGCAGCGTCGGTCGCTCGGGTCGGTCGTGTGTCACTTCTTTCCAAAAACCGCACCTGGCGACGTTTCTCAGCGACCAACTTGGCATCTTCCCAAGTTCCGGGACGAACTCACGGATGAACTTCCCCTGAGGCGATCTCGGTCGTCGGTTCGCATCACGGGCGGGGCGTTTTCGGCGCGGCACGGGCGCGTTTCCGCTCTCGAGCAGCCTCTGGATCTTTCACGTTGAGGGCAGAATCCATCTTTGGGACCTGGCGCAGAATCCCGGCAGCCTTTTTCTTGCTCTACATCAATCGATCAGAACATGAAAGACAATTTCAATTCAAACTTCAATACCCGCAGTTCCGACCAAACTTCTGCAGTTTCTTCCTGGGACTCTTGCTGGGTGGTAGACCCGGAAGAAAGGTGGTGACCAAGGGGCGACTCCCGCCAGGGCCAACCAATTCATGTTGTTTAATGCCCAATCCTCAGACGCGCTGGCGATTTCCATCGCGCTGGATGTGTTTGGCTTTCCCGTCAGCAGGGCTAAGGAAAGCATATAATATGGAAGCTATGAGTTCTTGACCGCATCTAGGAGCAGCTTGTCGAAGACGTCTCTGCCTAGAGATGGAAGAACAAAGGAGCAATCGATGGTGAGAAATCAAGTGGGGCTACGTGCGACGGACGCAGATTGGTAGTGCAGGCCTAGTGGCCTTGTTCCCAAGAAAGCCATAAATCACCACGCGTCAGGAAGCACGCCACTGCATGACGAGCAAGATGATGCATCCAACCCACCTGAGTCATTCACAATCGGCAACTGTTTTTGTACCTTCTCAAAAGCATCCCTTTGCGGTTGAGGCACCCGATTTAACTGCCTCATTGCCGCGTCTATGTAGGGAAAGCCAGTCCTGGAGCGTCTAAGCTCACACCGTAGTTTTCGCCGTCACAAGCCAAGAAACCGTTCTAAATCCGACAAGAAATCCGACCAAGAATCTTCACCACCGACCGCGGCCAAGCCTGCCATGCTCCCAGGCGGCCAGCATCTTCGGGTTCTTGGCCCATGGGATTTGCCTTCGCAGGCGCCGAAGCAAGGAAGGCTGCGCCGAAGCGCTGTGAGGTTTGAAGCGCCCCGCGAAGAAGCGGCTTTCGATCGCTGAGGTGGAGGCTTGCAGCTGGGATTGCCTGCCTGGTGTGAAGAAAAAGAGATGCTAAGCTGCTAACCTTTGAAAAAGGCTCCAGCATCAATCATCCAGCATCGCCATGGTCACGCTCGAAACAGATCTTCTCCACATGATCTATTAAGTCAAGTTGTCCAGTTCTCTACAGACCTTTTCGACTTCTTTTCCAGCTTGCTTTGAAACTGCGTTTGCATCGAACCATCCCTGTGGCCTGCTGATCGAAATTTGGGATCGAAGCCTCGTGCGGTGAGGCTTTGAGACCGCGAGGCGAAGGCGAAGGGGAAGGAGAGCACGGTGGTTTCGAGAGCCAATGCTCCAGTCCTCAGGATTTCTTCATGGCTGCTTTGCTGTCAAGAAGCCCCCATCAGGTAGGCCATTTCCCTGAAGTAGATCCTCAGCTACAGCGGCTTCTCTTGCAAAGCTCCATACATTTCCAAAAGGCGCCAGAGATCAGGCAACGAAGCTGCAGCGTAGCAAAGACCCGGGCTGGCCAAGCAAAGACTCCGGCGGTTTTGAATGGCTTGCTCCGCTGCACACCTGCCGACTCAAGCGGCTCCGGCAAAGACAAGGATTGCAAAAAACAACACCGGCCTTTTTCAAGCCCCAATAGAACTCACGGATACTGACCTCGGAACAGCGCCGATGTTCTTTCCGAAAGCAATATCAATCAGCTGAATAAAAAAGAAACATTAAAATTTAAATTGATGGAGCCCCATCCAAAAGCTCGCATCTTCCATCCAAAGAGCGCATCCAAACTTGAAATACGGTGACAACATCGTCGTGTCGGGCGGATCCTCGGGCCACGTGCCACGACGAGGGACGCGACGCGTTCGGCCAGCGACGCGCGGCCGTTGCGGCCGAGTCTTCGGCATAGGCCGTGGAGCGCGTTTGGGGCTTCTTGAAGGTGCGAATGAAGGAGGTTTTCTGGCAAAAAAGAAAGGCAGAGATGGATGGGGCATCGGCCTCTGTGTTTACTCGGACGTGCGATGAAAACAAACCGTGAAGCATGATGTGTTTAGAAAGCTACTAGTACTGGTATGTATAGAAAAAAGAAGGAACTCATGATCACTGAGTGAGGCCATGCGCGCAAGAGCGCGCACCGCCTTCAGCATTGTGGCCATGCGTGCCGCTCCAGCAGTCTCACCACCCGACAAGTAGCCTTGCACGCCTTGGCCGCATCCGTCGGTCCCTTCGGTCCCTTCGGTCTCCTTCGGCGCATCGGTCGAAGTCTCTGCAGCGTCTCTTAGGGCGTGCGCTTCCAGCGTAGCCTTGGCAGATCGCCAAAGTGACCCTCTCCCAACAGTAACAGCCTGCTCACTGCGACCTTTTTAGGTTGAAGGCCCATCTGCTTCAAAGTTGGAACATCATAGGCCTTAGCTCCAGTCCGCTAAGGCCTAACCTTTGCCTCTCCTGGAGGTAATGATACATGCTACACGTCAGATGTGCATGTGGACATGCATCAACAAATATGCGATAAGCTACTCTCCCCATGAAGTAGAAGTGTAACTCGCGTCCGTTGTGTGGGTCGGTTGGTGAAACCATCTGTAAGTCTGTAAGGTGTGGAAAAAAAGGAAGAAAATTGCATGTACGCACTAGAATCATTAGAACGGGGGGCAGTTGTTCAGAGATATTCATGCAAAATGGATATTGATATATTATGATATATTGGGATACTGTGGAAAGGTCCGACTATACATGCATGCATATTCATCTCATGCACGGCAAACAAAACCCAGGAATCCAACTTAGCAAAGGCAACCTACTGATCCAAAAACTACAGCCCTCCAGCAATGGTGGGTAAGGGTTGGTAAATGGAAAGGGCTCTAAGCACCGCATTGGAACGGTCCAGAATGGACCATGTGACGCGGCAAACAGCCCCATTGTCGATGTGTTGCCAAATACGTTTCGGTGCTTTTCCCGGTGTTCAGCGCTGGATCTCTCCGAGTCGAGGCCTCGGACCTTGGCGCCAGGAGGCAGTGGCGGCCTGAGCCATGCGAAACGGCCAGTGGCCATGCCACACCGGCGAAACGGCCATGCGGTCACAACCGGCCATCCGCGACTGAGGCCGAAACAGCTTTGATGGTATGGCAAGGGGCTTGGCTGGCTCACCCAGTGCCTCCAAGAAGGGTCAAAAAAGGTCGAACAAATGTAAGACTCAATGTAAGACTAAATCTAGATAGTCCAAGTAAAAAAATGTAAAATTGTAAGATTAAATCCAGATCTTTAAAAAATAGGCCTTTTCTCGGCCGCGAGAAGTCAACTTTGGACAACCCGAACCTTGGCCAAGGTTTGCATGGCATTGTTGGTCGTGGGAGCTTTGCCTCACGACTTGTCGTTGTTTCTTTCGGCCAGCTCTTGGCGAATGCATGGGCTTTTTGGAGGAAAAGATGCACTGAACGTCATTGACTACAGAATCTGATGTCATCGATCACCGTCCACAAACAAGATCAGACATGTGATCTACCTTGGCTGCTTGGTCATCTTCTTGGATCACTTTCGTCCGATGTCCAGCTCCTCTTCGAAGAAACCCACACCTCACCCTGCACCCGAACACTGCACCCGCTGGCGTGTCGCGGTCGAAACCGCCCAGTGCCGGCGCCTTTGTTCTTCGCCAGCGCCTGCTCCACATCCCACAGCGTGTGACCCGAGAACGTCCGCACCTCGCGTGTGGCGCGACAAACCGCCACGACGTGGCGAAGGACACGGAATTCCGGACGTTGTCCGGACAGGTCGCATTCCGCGGTTGACCTGGCCACCTGGCTAGATCTGGCTGCGACCTGGCTGCACCAGACCTGACTGACTAGACCTGGCTGACTGGAACTGGCTGTGACCTGGGGACCTTACAGACGCTCCCAGGAATATACACCGCAGCTAACTGCCACTCTAAATGACTACGTACCTTTTGATAATGACTTCACTACCGCAGACTAGACCCAAGGGCAGGCCGGGCAGGTCTGCCTCAACATGGTTTTGCTTCGCAAGCTTTATGATTGCAGCATCCCTCTTCCTCAAATCAAACAGAATCAGTTCAACGTGCAAACGCCCATGGTTCTACTACGTTGCAAGTGACGGCAGGACTAGTGTTGCAAACAAAATCTCATCACCAGCTTAGCCAGGTTGCAAAGCGTAGGGTTCAGTGTCTTTCTCCCACAGAATGAGTGTTGGCTTTGCCTGAGTGTTTCAGTGGCTTGCGAAGTTCAGAAGCAGATTTCGCCAAAGAAAGCTCGTCTTCAGACAGCGGGGCAACAGGCGACGTTCTTGGAATCAATGTCTCAGTCCTTTGCGGAAAGGAGAGGCTTGCCCGTTTTCAGCAGCTTCCCAATCACTTCCTGCCAGAGGTGTGGTGTTCTTCGACCTTCTACACACGTGACCTGCACAGCGAGACTCGCTGCGCTGCGAGCAAATGGTGTGGCGTTCAGCTGCTGCCCAAGATAAATGTGAAACGTGGCCAAGCTTTGGACTGGCACTTTGTCCAGTGGAGTGTAGAGCACATTGGCTACCAAACTTTGCACTCCAAAGTCGGCTGTTGTATTCAGGTTTATTCGAAGCGAAAACTTCTGCATCACCAGAGGCTCTTTGCCCCTTTTCGTAGATTCAGTGTAAGCTGCGGCAACGGCAAACTCGCGGCAGCTTGAGAATCAATCGGGATATTGGCATCAACTGGTTCCCAGGCATCAACGTTGAACTCCTGCGGTGTTTTTGGATTTGGGCCGTTCTCTCACTGAGTGCCGTTCTCTCACTGCGGTTGGAGGCGGCCAGCTCGGAAGGGGTCGGAAGGGTGTCCCGTTTGAAGTAGGACCTTGGTGGAGGCCTGCATTCTCATTCGAGGTGCCCTACACGGATCTTTCTGGATTTTGGCTCGGTCCTGAAAGAAGATCTGGCCCAGCAAAAGGGCCAAGCGCTTGGCGGGGCAATCTCTATTTGAGCGTCCCCAGTCCACTTGATAGTTGGAAGCCATTTCAGCAAAGCCAACGGATAGCCTGCCGCACAGCAAGTTGGCCACAAAAAGCATGGTGTTTTTATATAAATGTGTTTAATCATGCTCTAGAGACTGGCCTCTCATATTCTTCGAGAGCACGCACTCGAAATTGAGAATCAGCACCCTCGCCCCAGACATTGGGATCTGACAGGGCGCAACGCGCGCCGTTGCACGCGCACACACGCGCGAAAACGTGGTCCATGTCTCCGCACAGCTCTGCTGGCAAAGAGGTTGCTTGTTTGCAAAGCGCGCGTTTCGGAGGTGCCTAGTTGCCCAAGTGCAACCCCGAGGACATAGCGGTGGCCACCACGCCACTGATTGACTCGTGGGTAGCCTCAAGCTCTCAGACACCTACTGGAGTCGATCGGATCATCTGCCAGGTCTGCCACCGAGTGGCCAGTCCAATTGTTCTTATGGAGCTTTGGACACACCATCTTCCCCTGATGTCACGGACAAAAAACAACCAATTTTCATGGCACAGGGAATGGCATAGCGAACATCACTGGAGAATAACATCATGGAAAACCATGGGAAAACCCATCGAAACTGCCACGGGTTGCACCAGGATCGGGATCTGAGCACTTGCAGGACTTCGTGCACAGTCTGGTCTGGCTTTCCAGTAGGGAATTCCAAGGACAGGTGGAATAAATCGTAGGCACCTCAGCCAACCAAAATAATGCAAACAAGCGAAGCAAGTATACAACTTTTCTCTGTCATGTGGATGGATGTATCAAAGGGAAGGATTTGCTGTTTTGGCAAGACCCTTGTCTGCGTCAGAGCACTCCCAAAAGAACTCCAGCTCCTTCCCGGCGATCAGCGTGTGTCCACCGGTGGGATTGGACGAGGAATTCGAATACAAGATGCTCAGGCCGGATCTGATTCCTTGCTTCGCAACGAGCAGCAGGAGGGGCTTCGAAGCAGCCAAGAGCTGTGAGGAGTTCGCTGAGTCTAATGCAACTGAAGCTCCAAAGGGTAAGAAATGCCCCCCAGTGGAGAGCATGCTGTCAAGCAGCCTTACATTATTGAATTTTAGAGGTCATCAAACGCAACTGATGCAAATGAATAGACTTACTTTGCGATCTCTCGCCCTTCCAAGAAACATACTGGCAAGTTGTGTGGTACAACTCTTGGATGGCGCACAATTTTGCCCTTTCAGCTTCCATGCCCACTTTTCCTCGAAACATTCGTGCAAATTGTCTGACTGCACGGGGTTGCATGACACGGACTGCGGGGGTTGCATGGTCGCATGATCGCATGGTCAATGCTTCTCCTTCCAAACCTGCAGCTGAGTCTCCTCTATGAGAGGAACATAGCTCCGGACATAGGCAGCAATAGCATCTCGCGTTTGTGGCATCTTGAAGAAGCTGCCCATCGTCGAGTACATCTTCTCCGGAACCAGCTGACCTGGTGCAGGGCGTACCGTGCCGCGCAACACCGTCACGTGCCGTTGTGTGTTCACAACATGTTTGATGCCCAGGTGCTCACGGTGCCATATGTGAGAAAGTCACGTTGTACCTTGGCCAAGTAGCTAAACAAGATCATGAACACTGAAGAGTTTTGCGTGTCCGGCCAAGCTGCTCTCACAAACTCCTTGGCATATTCAAAGTCCACCTTCCGCCCGAAGGTGGTATTCATCAACACCTCCAGTACAATCACTGCTCTGCGGCGACACGCAGTATGCTCACGCTCGAAAACCCTCGCGTATGACACGCCCGGCTCCACCCGACTTCCGCTTCTCTCCGCTTCTCCCGGCTCCGCCTGGTGTACCCACGCGTGGAGATCCTCCGTGGTGAGCCGCCCGACTTCCGCTCTCTCCTGGTGCGACGGTCAAATCCGCGGCGAAAACGGGCGCCGAAAACGCAAAACCGAACCCTTTGGGTGGGATTTTGGTTCATTTGCAGGCAGTCCATGCTACAGAATCTTCCCTCGGATTTGTTTGAACATTGATGGATTTGGCAAAATTCTGCAAAGGCTGCAGCACATCTCGGCAGAGAAACTCACCTTGAAGAATTGATGAAGTCCAGCTCGAATCCAGCCTGCACAGCTGAAAAAAGGAAATTCAGCTCCGGATGCCGCGCTCCGAACCCCACACCGTCTCGCCGCTGTCGCGCCGGCTGTCGCGCCACGACCTGTGTCTTGCGGCGCCGCAAAGATCACCTCGAGAGCTTTGCGAAGGGCACCGTGCCTCAGCAGAGAAACACTCGAAGAGTTGCGTGACTCGGTATGATCCGGTCATCCCGATGTGTGATTCCTTTCGCTCCCTCGCTCGAGCAGGCACGTTCTGTAGCAAGCGATTTTTGTTGCGGTCACAATCAAACTCTCAGAGATGACGGCAAACAGAAGTTAAGCCAAAGAACTGCTGCTCGGATATGCCCATTCCGATGGACATGGGCCAGATCTCCACTTCACTCCAGTAGTATGGATTGTGCACCTGAAAAACAAAAACAGAAAACGCCTGCAAAAGAATGATCGAAACGCCCCACCCGGGCGCGTTTGCGGCACAGTGTGGCGAATGCGGCTAGCTCGTGGCAAGGCCCGCGCTTTCTTCGATGCACTAAGCAAGGGACAAGACCCCCATGCTCGTTTCCACGCCACCACTCACCGGAGAAGAATTTCTCCGGCATTTGATGCCCCTGGCCGTCGGAAAAAGAATCAGTGACAGTCGACTTGACGTCTAAGGACACCACGAAAATCGCAAAATCCAAAGCCATCCAAAACATATATATATATATGTATATCATTCCCTCTCCTAGCCTCATCCCTGATGAGCTTGTAGTCAAAGGAAGGACCTGTAGGTAAGCCTGTCCGCCAGCAGGAAAAAAAGAAGCGTGCTGTGCACGGTGTTTCAGCCCTCGTCTTGCTTTCAATCAGCGACGCGAAAAAAGGTCCACCTGTAAGGTTGATGCTACTAGGAAGGCTTGATCTCGACAAGAGCAAATAGCCCAACGGGATCTGATTGGCCCCCATTGGCAACCTTGGTGGAAAAGAAAGGAATGCGGCTGCTCCCCCCGCCCTGTCCCGTGCATGGATTTTGTCAGGGAGCCTTGCCATACATTGATCAAAGTCAACATTGCAAGTTCCTCGCCAGAAGTAGATGTTCATGGAACAAAGAACCTCAGAGAAAGTCAGAGCAATGCGATGTGTGCTTCTTAAAAAAGTAAACACCAAGAGTCACTTAAGCCCTAAGTGCCCAATTTTGGGACCAAAACAGTGTAGCATTGGCTTGATACATTGCCTTGCACAGAGTCATCTCCACATGACCACATGACGCCGCCTGCCGTCCAGATACTCTCCTATAGACACAGCCAAAGATTCCGGGCAGAAACAAGTAGAGGGCTACCAACCTAGGCAATTGCAAAGCTTTCCACACAATTGGCTTCACGTTGCTTCATGTCTGCAGACTGCCTGAATTAGTCCAAGAAGCAGAAACAAAAGTGCCGCACATAGTACGAGGCAGCCAATAAGACAGACAATCCGCCTGCCCTGGCTACACCGTTCCTTGAGATCTTCATCTTTTGATCTTCTTCGCCCTTCCAAATCTTCCCGTTCAGGGCTCTTCTCCCAAAGCTCCTCTGGACCGTCCCCCACATCTGGAGGTGCAGAGAGAGGTGAAGCATCGTCGTTCTCGCCGTCTGCGCTCGCTGCGTCGTCTGGGATGTCCAACAGGATCGTTGAAGTCTCTTCAGTGATAGTCTCCATGGCTCAGAACGAGGTCATCGGTTGGTCTTCTGCACTGTTTTGGTTGATCTTTAAGGACTAGAGTGACTAGGCCTTCGATGTCTGTGGATGGTTTTTCTGTCTTCTTGTCCAATTGGTTCCCGTCTTTGTATCCGAACTCAGCTACCCGTCATTTGCTGCTTCATCTCGCATGTTTTCGCATCTTGTTGCAGCTAACAAGGTTGTGAGGTGTCAGATATGAGTCAACTATAAAGGACTTGTAGAATCGTAAGTGGACTGATATGTCTTTCAACAGGGCCTGCAGATTCGTCTTTATGTGATGAGGAAGAGAAAAAAAATGTTGCGCCCCAAGTGTCAAAAGGGCAGTCGGTCTTAGAGTGCACCAAGCATCGATGGACAGCCCTTCAAGTGAATGTTCTACCTTGGAATAAGAATGAAAAAGGCATAAAAAAGGGCATAAAAAAGGCACCAAAACCTGTTTTGAATCTGAAGGTCGAAAACATGGGTCTTGACCTGCACCTGCACCTTCGACGAACCGCTTGGCACTTGCGGGACCTTCGGCAAGACGACCCGCGACGTGCGGCGGATTCGCGGCGGTCATTCCCTCCTCTGGCTTGCCACGCAGCACCATCAAACGGCTGCCTCAGGGCACCCGGAATCTGCAGGCTGCCCCCAACTTCATTCCTACCAAACCCCTTCTTGCAGGCAAGCGTGCGGTATCTCTTGCTCAGCTGCCTGGGTGGGATGTCAAAGGGAAGGATCCAATCAAATGATCTTGAGATCACTTCACATCTGTTCATTTCCAGTAAAGATGTGTCGAGTTCAGTGGAGTTCAAGCACTGAGCTGCCAGGTTACTTGTCCAGATCTTTCAAAGAGTCTAACAAGAAGTTGTAGCCTTGAATCGCAGTAGCAAAAACACCCAAAAATCCGACAAAGAAAACATCCTTTCTTCTCAGCCAGTGGCGGTTGATGCCAACGTGCTTCGGCCCAAAGTGTGGATCGATCACGAAGATCGGGCCTCATATCGATCGATCACGGCGGGTTTCTGCCAGCACCCAGGGTCTCCGACCGGGAAGAACCATTCACATCCATTCACTGGGGCTGTGGCACACATGCTTTACGCCAGCTTTAGAGGCCTCCAGTGGTGTTCTGATGGTGTTCTGATGTGGAGGGTCCAAGAAACTGTGACCCAAACGGCAGAATTTCCACTCAAAAAAGACATCGCATAACGAGCTGATTGAAAAATGCCCATCCACAGTGTCTTTATCAATGACATTCCGGGTGGAGGTGTTTCACTGGTCACCCAAGACTGCAGCTTTTGCTCCCTCCCAACATGGTCCTATGTTCTACGGAAAAGGCTGTGGAGTTTCTTCGGCCTCCACCAGCGGCGCATTGTCGCGAAGCCGCAGCCCCTTGCGGAACCTCGGTTTGCACTGCACGAGGTCGAAAGCAGAACCTCGGAACAAAACTTCAACGGTTTCGGCTCGGCACCTCGAGGAGCTTCTGAGCTCGACCTTTTTCTTTGGTCGTCGGCACGGACGTTTCACGACGCGTCACCAAACAATAGCACTGCCAGCTGGCGCTGAGCTGGAGGACGGCATGGCGTCACAGGTGTTTTCGCAGGGACGGAATTGGGGAGTGGCGATTCTCTCGGGCATGGCGCTGCTTAAGTCCAGATTAATTGGTCGAATACAAGGTCACTTGAAGACCGATTGATGTCACATGTCTTAAAGGCTGGTTTTGATGTCCATACTGCGCAACGATGCTCATGTCTTTGGACGACTGCCATCCCCTGATCGCATGAAGCTGGCTGTGATCAGCTGGATCAAACATCATCCACTGGAAGGCTTCAGAGTTGGTCCCCCAACTATTGCAAGAACTCCGAGCAGTTCGCCTGCTGTTCCATCCTGGTCGATCCATCCAGTTCTCGGACTCCGATGCGGTCCGATGGACATGTTCCATCCTGGTGTCTCATTTTGCTCTCGGCCGAGGCGGCACCACACGGATGTTCCGGGATCACTCCAACTCCTTCACGATGAGCCGCTTCCTGGGCGTGCTTCGGAATCGTTCAGGTCCGGGTCGTGCGAAACGAATCGTTCGGGTTCCGCTCGGTAAGTGTTTGGCCACCAGAGGCCATTCCAGTCCAAGATGTGCATCTTGCTTGTTCATCTTTTTGGCTGAGATGAGATGATAAAGGTGCATGAAAAGTGTCCATTCTGTGAGATGATAAAGGTGCATCAGCGTTCCATTCTGTTCCATTCTGTTCACCTCTCAGCCCAAAGACATGCCAATCCCGGACCATTGTGCCAAGCCACTTCATCGGCTCATGCTCCATCGTGCCGGGCTTGGAGTGCTTCCGCCGGTTAGCATCTTTTCGTTGTCGGGCCTGGTGGCATCTCTTGAGCCATTTCACCATGGTGTTTGTGCTATCAGAGTTCATATGAGTTCATCGGTTTCAGAGTTCCACGGAGTTCGTTTTGAAGAGTCCGACGGGAAGAAACTGCTTCAGAGAGTCCAGCCTCCTTCATGATGCGCCGCTTATTTCCAATCGATTTGATCTGAGATCAATCAGTATGCTGCATATCTGTTAATACCAATAGTATTTTGACATCATCGCACATGTTCTTTGATTGCATTCATTTTGTGTGTTCAGCCCTCAAAAAAAAGCTGAGAGGGCTACCATCTTGGGCACATGCCTCCAGACTAGCAGTTGCACCATTCCGGGCTCAAGCTCTGATCGATTCTGTCTCTCTCTCCTCTCTCTCTCTCTCTCTCGTGTGCTGTCCTGAGTCATGCTGAGTCCCTCACTTGTGTCGCTTAATTCTCGCAATTTCTGGCATCTTCGAAAACTTCTTCTTCAACACTTCCCTGTAGGCCTCCGGCGTCCAAGGAACCCAGTTCGCCCCCACGATCCACTCAAAAAATAGATGGATGCCCCGCGAACGGAAGCGAACCCCGAAGCGAACCCCTGTGTGCCACAGATGCATGGTGCTCACCAGAATTAGAAGTGATGGTTTGTTGAACTTTGTTCAACCGGTTCTTTCAACAGTAGCACCATTAGTTTTTCACCCAAACTTAACAGGACCTTAAAATAGACCCCTAAACATAGATAGAAGTTCGTAGATCCCCACTCAAAAATGTATTGGAAACCGTGCCAGTATCTTTTGGGGACCACTATACACCATACCAAGATTTGACATGTCCACAAGCGCTCTGCTACGTCGAAGTCTTGCTTTTGATACGTCGACATCAATTAGACTCGCACATCAATTAGACTCGCACAGTCTAAAAACGGAGAAGCGCTCAGCAAAAATGTGGTGAAAAAGAACAACCTGGTGATGAGTTGGTGTTGTTTTCTGGTTGTGCATGTCTTTCGTTTCTTGCTTGTCTTGCATACATACCAACACAAGACAAGACAAAACATGAAAATGGAAAACACCAAACCCGAGGAGGGAAGACACCGCAAAAGTGGGAACCACCACAGCGGGAAGGGAAAACACCACACCCGGAACAGAAAAAAAACACCCAAACACCGATGGAAGGGAAAACACTCAACCGGGAACAGAAAACATCCTACCCCTTCAGGATGCCACTGGGGAGACAAAGGGGAAATTCTATCGTGACAGGATGCAACTCTTTGAAAGCCAATAGAACCCCGACAGCAAGCTGTTTGGGCAAAAGCGTGCATTGCATCACTGCTCTCGCGCGTTTTCGCAGAGCGTGCGAAAACATCGCACCATCAGAAAAACCTTCATGCCGAATCATGGAATACACCGCGGAGGCTCTTGAGGCCGTCTAAGCAACAAAGATGAAGACCACCCGACCAGGAACAGGATTCCCTCCGATGTGCATGGCTACGTTCAGAACAAGGCACGGACGTAGCTACGCACGTAACAAGGTGCATCGACCAGAACGGGACCAGCGGAACCACACGGAACAGGAGAAGCTGACCTAGACCGTCTGCGGACGAAGAAAAAGGGGAAATCAGTGGACTATGGGGGGTTGTTGTTTGTTTGGATCCGTGTTGTTTGTTTTTGATAAGTTTTGTTCTGTTCATTGGTTTTTAATGCATGTGTGTGTGTGTGTGGCTTCTTTGCGTTTTGATCTACTACATGCCATCAGCTTCCATCAACTGAGCTGCCACGCTTCAGCTCTGCTCTCGCGAGCACTTGCCACACCGAGCTTCTGGTCTGCTTTGGCCTCAAGACGTTCGGAACCCCGAAGAGACTTCTAAATCATCTTAGGAATGTATGAACTAAAACGCTTACAGGCTTACAGGCTTACAACATACAAACTCAAGACTCAAATGTTGAAAGAAGCGGCTGTGAACCAACCAGTCTGGGAACGTCAGAAATGCATCTCAGCGCTGCCTTCCAAACACGGATGTTGGTGTCCTCCGAGCCGGAAAGGACAAATCTGCCATCAGGAGTGTAGTGGCAACAAAGCACTCGCCTGGTTCGCTGCCAGAAGTGACAGGGGACCGAACCGACTTAGACCGACGTACGAGTACGTCGCCGCCAGTGGTTTTTCATATCAACTATCCTTCATATCAAGCAGTACCTTTTCAGGTTGACCGGCAAATAAGCATTGTTGGTCTACTGGCAGCACTTTCGCCTATTGATAAAGGATCGATGTGAAAAAGACAAGAACAAAGCAAGATTTTTTCAAGTGTTGTTTCCTGCACCACAAGCCCAGGAAATGCTGAAGATTGTCTTCATGTTCTTCCAAGCGACTGCATACGTTTGCCATGGTACACCTGCACAAGTGAGTGCGAGTCAAAACTTTGTTCAAAGAAATTGTGAGAAGAGTGAGAAGATCAGGAATTCAATTTGTCGATTATCGGATGCCACGCATTCTGGGGTTTACTGTGTTGACATGCAAATGAAACAAACAGTTATCTTGCAAAGCTCTCAATCGACACGGCCTCTTTTGAACGTTGAGAATTGACATCCCATAGTCTCACTGTATTGTCGTAGCTCGCGGATACAAACTCTTGACCTTGCCATTCACAACAATCAATTTCAGCTTGAAGGGAAAAAGTTGGAGGCCATCGCTAGTAGGTTGGTCATTGCTATTGAAATTGCTTTTTTTTGGAGGCCATTGCTATTAGTCTATGAAGTCTTTTATCAATTGCTTGAAGGGAATGACGGTCGTCAAACTCCACACGGTTCCCCGGTCGTGAGTGATCGCCCGTCCGCGGTGGGTTCTGCACGGGTGGGTTCTGCCAACCAATTTTGCCAAAAGTCCATTTGGTGCGTAGTCCACGTCGAGGACAGCCATGACATGATCCCAGTGTCGGCCAGTAGCAGCACTCAGCTTTCGCATGTCGAATGTGTACAAACCTCGGGTTTCGCACATCAGAATCTACCTTAGTCAACTCAACCTGAACACTTGACCGCTTGACCTGTTGATCCATCCTGCCGTTTTTAGTCGTCATTCCATCAGTACTCACATCCGCAAAACTCTTGGGTGATCCTGCACTAGCACTACACGACCTCTTGGAGAATTGATGTCAAGTAGCCGGCTGGCTCGAAAGTAGCTGGCTACGAAAGTGTTTTTTTTCCCCACATCAGTCCGTCTTTGAAGGCCCTGCTTGTTTTTTTCTGTTTTTGGAGGGGTTGAGGATGGTTGAGGGTTGCACCACGTGGTCGTCCTGTTTGTAATTTGTGAAAGACATCAGTTGAACAGTTCCCATCACACAGCATGGCGGATGCGAGCCCACAATTTGGATTCAAGAGGCTGCAATCCTCATTCGCCACTGTAAAGCTCCTTAGACGGACATCCAAACACTCCAAGCACCTTCAAACAGCAAGACGATGAAGACCATACCACACTTCGCCGCGATAAAAAGGTAGAATACCTTTTAAATGAAAAAAAGACGAAAAGACTAATACATAAGTACAGGTAGACGAATATATATATATATATATATCAAGACTTACAATATAAGTTACATCAGTGTCCAGGTCCGACAGTGTTTCTGGCTCCATTCGGGACCAAGACTCATCGGCCTCATGGGATTCCAGCAGATGCCATTCGACCGAAGTTTCAGGATCACCTGGCCGCCCAGCTCCGCTCGCTCGCCCCGGTGTCGCGCCACGGCTGCGCTCAGGCAGGCAGGTGCCCTGCGGCCCGCCTTGCGAATGGGAGCATTGCCTCGCAGGTCCTGAAGAAAAGGTGCCACTCCAGATCTGTCCCCCCCCAACAGCGTAGTGACCTGGTCTCGTCGCACGAACTGTTTCAGTCCCCAAACGGACACCTCTCGGATCCTCGGATCCTGAGGCCCCCCCACATACAAGCCGACGGATCGGTCGACGGCCGTGGAGGCCAGCAGCGCCGATTCGGCCGGGTTGAAGCGAGACTGGCGCGGGGCCGAAGGGTCGAGCGTCGCAGAGACGGAGCTGGCCCGGTGGGTCGATGGGTTCATCGGTGCTGGGTGAAGTTCGATGGTTCAACGGCGTGTAGCTTCGTGTTCATCACCCAAAGGGGTCTAGCAGAAGAGGGGTTGTAGTATTACAGTTTTGAGACCCGCAAAGTAGGGAGAATGATGGAGAATACAGTATTAGTTGGTTCCTCCCTCTCATGGGCAAGTTTAAGGTCAAACGATGTCAAACTGATTGAAACACTGAACATCCAGTGGACACATCAGAAGGACATCTTTCCAAGCCGACTGATACTTTCTGGGGAGTTCCCCCAGAAAGACCAGACCGTCATCCAAGCAACACCAACACCAACTCACCTCTACATGCCTTCCTCTCGCGCTCTCGCAGCTCTCGCGCGGGCCGGGCGTCCGCACGGTGATCACTCGCTCACAGCCCCACTCGAAGGAGCTCACGGGCGTGGACCGGCTGTAGTCCCAAACGTCAACCTCGGACGGCGCGTCGACCTCGGGGACCTCCCATCCAGGCAACGACTGGGGAGGTGCGCCCCAGTTGATGGCGAGGACGACCGTTGACCGTCTCTGTTTCGAGGCATGGATTCGAGGTGATTGGATTTCGGGTCCCTCTGAACAATGGTGGGTGGATGGCCATGCACAGGCTGAAGCAGCTGCATGCTTTGCGAATCTGACCTGGCGCCAAATGCCTTTCAGACTTTGCACACTCGCATCTTGGGCGAATACACTGAGGCCAAAAGGGATTTGGTGTCCTGTCATTGCTACTCGCCAAGCGGTGGCGAATGCTCATGGCACATTGGCGCCAGATGCTGCGGATGATAGCCAGCCGCTGACGGCGCTGCTGCTGCACGCTTCTGAGCAGGCCAGTGAGAGCGCCTTGGCTGAACAGCTGCCGCTTAGTTTGGATCGAGCCTTAGTCACTCACCTGCTCGATCGCAGCCATTTTGGGATTGAGAATGGTTGAGAGGTTGTGATGAGGTTGGGGTGATGAGGTGATAAACTCGTGATGCTTCTCTTGTTGAGTTGTAAGAAGAATGGAAAGCGTCCGCTGCAAGCTTCCCACGGGACAGGGGATCATCTGCGCACACAGATCAGGATCATCTGCGCACACAGCCAAGATCATCTGCGCACACAGATCTGGATCATCTGCGCACACAAATCTGGATCATCTGCGCACACAGGGCACATGGGGTGGGGCTAATGACGTTCACTTCGACTAGCACACGTCGCACACTCAAAGATAGCACACGTCGCTGCCCAGCAGATTCTGCAAGTTTGCACCGTCAAAATGCACTTTGAACAAGTCGAGTCAGAGCACCATAAATACCAGCGAACTGGCCTCACACACATCTGAGCACCCTGGATCAACACCCGGCCTTTGCACCTACCGTAAGAACCCAAACTATGGCCACACTGTTTAGGCAACCCGCATGCGGAAGCCGCGTGTGCAAACGATCCCCGCGTGTACAAGCGATCCCCGTCACCGCGTGCACACACGATCCGATTTCCGCGTGCACAAACAAACCCCTGTCCTTCCCACGGATCCGGGCGAACTTGGATTGACGCACAGGCCAGGCGGTAGCTCTCGATCTCTCTCTCTCTCTCTCTCTCGCTCTCCACGAGATTGATGGCTTTCAGGAGACTTGTTTTTGTCGGCTTTGAAGGATTTGGGGGTTGCTGCTTCAGTTCTTCAAGCTTCAGTGGGGAGACCTTGTGACTAACCAACCAGTTGGCATTCATCAACCAGCTGGCCAGCTCCGGTGAACCGGTCGTTGAACGTTCCGACCTTTGGCGTAACCAGTCGGCGTTCGGTGACCCGACGGCGACGGAAAACCACCACGTCGTGCCGGTCATAGTTGCAAAGGGGACGACGTGACTGACCTGTGGCTCAGCAAATTCTGAAGCTACACGGGTTCGATTCCACTAGGGGCCACCCTTCCCGAACAGAAGATGGTGGTTTTTCCCCGCATCATTGTGCGGCGTTCTTGTTTTTCGCTCTGCACCCGCCGCTCCACGTCCGCCGTCCTCCGTCCCTCTTCCATCCCACTCATCTCACACAACTCATCTCATCCCACTCATGACATCCCACTCATTGTCATCTCACACAACTCATCTCACACAACTCATCTCACACAACTCATCATACACAACTCGTCTTACACAACTCCTCACACACACAACTCCGTCGCTCTCGCGAGGGTCCCGGCCCCTGGGCGACGGGTCTTCATGCACGTCGCCTTCTTGCAACACCAATATAAAGACCAATCTGTACATCAAAAAACCACCCAAATTGTTACTCCTTGCAGGCAACGTCTCACCGCACCCACACTCAAAAACAACAGGCCAAAAATTGATTGAAACTCTTCTGGGACACTATCAAGACACTCTTGTAGGAGACACTCTTGCCGAAAACTTTTGTGGGACTCTTGTGGGACAATCTTGCGTCCTCCAAAACTCACGCGTCAAGCCTCCGCACGTGAACCTCGAAGTGCAGATTTCGTGGAAGGCACAGCACTTGGTGAACCTGGAGTGCAGATTTCGTGGCAGGCGCAGTACACAGAGCCTTCAGGAGGATCGGGTGCCGCTGGCCCGCGGCTGCCTGCTTCAGGAGGACTGGATGGACGCGCGGTCGCCGCTGGCCCTTCGTGTGGCAGCCACTCATCACCCACCACTCATCGCTCACCGCCCATCACACACCACTCATCTTACACCACTCATCACACACCACTCATCTCACACCACGTTCATTTTACACCACTCATCACACACCACTCATCTCACACCACTCATCACACACCACTCATCACACACCACTCATCTTACACCACTCATCACACACCACTCACCACACACCACTCATCTCATTCACTTTTATCGTCCAGTATCTTTCCGTCCTCTTTCCTTATCAGTCTCTACTTCTCGTTGATAGTTCTTACAAGCTTAACATGTGGGGTTACAGTATCCGGTCCTTAACTTATATATATACACAGTTGAATCAAAAATGATTGATCAATTGTCGAATACATTCAAATACCACGGCTTGACCTCATCTCTTGTGACACACTTTGTACACCTTAAGCCTACAAAAAGCCAAACTGCTCGATCGCTAAAAAGACCCGAACGGATCCGAACGATATATCGGTCCAGATTTGCCGGAACGCGGCCGTATCGCCAACGGTCACAAACATCTTCTTCTGCCAGTGGTGATCAATGGCCTAAGGAGAGAACGACATTCACTTGAACCTCCATGTCTATTTCAGAGACAGTGTCTTAGTCCCGCACTCCAGGTATGTAAGCCATGTGATATACAGCCTTTGGAAGGGACAGGAGCAAGCAAGAGAACAGGCTCCCTGCCCGAAAAGTCAAGTCACCTCTGGCTCTTCGGATATCTCGCAAGCCTTTGCTTGGATTCTCCACATCTTTGCAGCCTCAGATGTCTCACTTGGAGCAAAAATGGCACCATGGCACCTATGATGACGCACGACAACCCCATCAATACCATGAAAAATGCTGCCAAATTAAGAAAAAACGCGAAAACGGAGAAAGACATGTTTTCTGCTGCTCTCAAAGCCTTGTCGTCTCCGCAGGAGAAGGCCAATCGTCCATCCGGGCTCATGGTCACACCACGAACGAAGCCCTGCGACGCGGCGTCGGTTCTGGTCATGGAACAACTTCTCCAAGCGAAAAGAACATGAAAAAACAATAGAAAAGGAAGGTGCGGCCCCAGCCGCCACCAGGCTTACCACTTACCAGGCCCTACCTTCTTTTCATGTCTTGTTCATCATCTCTTTTGATTGCTTGAAGAGCGCATTTCTCATCTTACTTGCCTCATGAGCTTTGGTCACAGCACTCCCGCAAATGAGATGTTGCCTCAGAGCAGCTCGAGCAGCAAGGCACGAACTCACACACAACTCAAGCATAAACTCAAGCTTCACACATGTTCCATAAGCGCAACTCGCCGTTGCAGCTTCCTGACCTCAAAAACCGTCGCCACATCTGCAAGAGATTTTCTGGTCGGGACGAAGCTCTTTCTGCTAGGTGTCCTGCAGCAAAGGTGCAGCCTCGGTTCTGCTCAACACATTAAGGTTCATATTCAATATGCCAATAATATACCCTTCAAACCAGATTTCGATTGAGCAGCTCAGCCCAATATAGGGGTCCACTTCGGACATCTGAGCCCATCGCGCCTTTCCGCGCAATGGCCATACACTTCACCGAATCGGTGTGCCCCTCCAAGGCCTAACCAGGGCCGAGCGCTCGCTCGACGTGGAGCACACGGCTCACTGAGTCGAGAAATGCATTCATATCATGCAAAAGGCGAAGTCGACACGGACGGAGCCACCTTCACAAAGGGCTTCGCGAAGATCTTCTCCATCTTTACGGCCTGACGTGATGAAGACGGCCAGTTCGGCCAGTTCTGAAGAACCACGGCCCATCCTCCCCTCCCTATCCCAGCCTTGAGGGCTCGCTGGTACTCTCTGGCTCTCTCGAAAGGATGCAAGTCCGGGTCCGCATTTCGAAAGTGACGTGTGATGTCACTGGATGTGGCACCCAAATAGTCCTGCACGTGCGGCAAAAAGAGCGACAGCAGCAAAGAGCTAGCACCTAGTCATCCTCAGAAGCAGAAGATGGCATCGTGGCAGTTTGAGTGGGGTCTATGCTCAATCTATTTGAGAATGACTGTACACGTATCCAAAATCAGCTCGTGTCGGAGTCCTGTTGGCTGCGCTGTAGGACCTGTGACAGGCAAGAAGATGCAAACACACCATAGACAGCCAGGGTGTTAGTGGAGGAAGACCTTGGCTTCCAAAGCCCCATGTTAGACAACAAAGCTGAAGCCCAACCTTGATTTTCATCTGGAGAAGGACCTTGGCTTCCGTCGTGGCTCCGACATCGGGGAAGGACCGAGATCGGCTCCGTTCGGATCGGGGCACGGACCTGGAAAAGTCAAAAAAGGGCGAGCGTCATCACTTTAGCAAAGAAGGCCAAAGACAGAGATGCTGATGCTGATGCTGATGCTGATGCTGATGCTGATGCTGATGATGCTGATGATGATGATGATGATGATGGTGGTGGTGGTGGTGATGATGATGATGATGATGCCGGTGATGATGCGAAAAGATCACAACCTTGGCTGAGAGAATGCTGATGCTTTGACTGCACTGGAGCCGAGTTTTCTGCTATCTGCGGGTATCCGCGTTTTGTATTGGGAGGGTTGCCTGAATCGCTCTGTCCAAAGCTCGCCTGACATGAGGACTTGGCACTGCCGACATCTCCATTTGTTTTCAATTGTGTTCAATCCATTCGTTTTGTTCGGACGAGGTGAAAGGAAGCTTGAGCAATAAGGGCACAGAATGTGCACACCATGCTGCACCGTCATCTGCTCGCGTCCACCAACAATCAAGCAAGTAGAAAATGCCATTGCAATGGAGACAACACCCTCTGTCATCTGCTTCCCTTGCCTGAGTTCCGTGAGATGTTCGACCAAGTGCTCCTGTCCACAACAGAAAGGCACCAGGTCCGGTGCCCCTGCAACACATGAACGCTCATTGTCTGAATCAAAAGGTCCTTCCGCAAGCCATAAGCATCCAGCAATCCAACTGTGTCCTTCACAGCCTGCTCTCTTCGCAAGCCACACCAAAACATGTAGAATGTCGGGTAAGATTTCGGAACCCATCTGCATCATGCAAGCATGGATACCCATGAGCCTGTGCTGGCTCTCCACTTCCCGCATCCAAAAGCGGCTTCGTCAGCTTCTGCACACACATTCGCATATGCGTTTGAGTCAAAACCAAAGCCCTAGGTCAAGCACCCAAAAGAATAGACAGACAGAGTACCTCTTGCCTCCTATAGTGTTCTCCGGTGTTTGCCTCAACCCCGCAAATGGACGTCTGCGTTTGATTGGTCGGCCCAGTCTCCTTGTACAAGAGATCTGCGTACGGTGAAGTCAACAAGGATGCCCGACTGGAAAGCAACGTGAGTTCCAAAGGCCGCGGAAAAAATCCTTGCCCTTTGCCCAAGCAAAACCAATGTCTCTTTGATGTATCAAAAACTCTCAAGCCTCACTGTTGATGACATCCGCAAGTGTGTCTGCAGTTCTGTGGCTAGACGTCTCATCCTGGACGAGACGCATCTGAAGAAGTTGTTTTAAAGCATGAAGACAAAACTTCAGAGCAAAATCATGGACAAGTTCCAAATCCCGAACTTTGAGTGAGCCTCGAAGGATGGCTTGCAACAAACTCCTTTTTTGGCAGTTGCGTGGTCAAATTGCTTGACCCTGTGTCCCCTCAGAAGGATCCATAGCTTCGCTGTGGTGCGGCGCCTTGACGAGCTCAAACGAAGGCAACAGGAAAAGAGTGATCTACTAAGTTGGCCAACCACAGCAAGTTCGGGCCTGTGGTCATCACTGTTGCATCCAAAGCTGCCTTTTCTTGCCTAAGGATACAGAAGTGGAATAGCCAAGTCCAGCGTGGCGACAAGGCAGCGTGGCAGTGCGTGGCATATGGCGGTATTGTGCCAAGCGACGCGTAGGCATTCTGCATCAAAGAGATGCTTCGTCTTTTGGCAGCCACCTAAACAACGAAGAAGTCGTTCCCGCACACAACAGTGTGTTCATCATCTATTAGTGACACAGTATTTGAGCATCATCTGTTCATAGTATTTCAGCCAAGAAGCATCATGTGACACACTCCATCCAGCAAAGAGGAATCCAGCAATCATTGCAAGGAAGACCTGGGCTGTGTCCATGGCTGACACCAAAGCAATTGCATGTGATCACTGGGGCGTCCACAGTGCAAGCCACGAAGGCCTAAAAGCACACGTCACACCAACTCGAATCCTACGTAGTGAAAGGTACATGTAATATCCAGAGAATCCGAACTCCCTGGCCATTTGGAGCCCTTTGGTCTTCTGGCACAACGCAAAAAAAAGCACCACACCAACGGCTCGCGCGCCGCGCCTCGCGGGGCAGATCCGCCGCGGTGCGGAAGCTGTTGGTCTCCACCGGAGCGGAACCCGTGCGGATCACGTCGATGAAGTACCAGCCTCGGGCGGGGTTTCCCGGCACGGCCGCGCCGGGAAGGGTTCTGCGGTGCATGGGTTTTCCGTGCGTGAGGGACGTGAGGGACGTGAAGGGACGGGAAAACGGCGTTGGGCGGAGAAGCTCTGCCCGGCGCTTTTGGGGCTTCTCTTGCTTTTGTATGGGGACAGTGCCTGGTGGTGCACTGAGTTGCACGTCCATTCCAAAAAGTCTCGTCAGAGGTCATTGCTGCTGTGGTAAGGCCGGGGTCCACAGGATTCTGCGCATAGCAAAGCAAAAGCATTGTTTTGGAGCAAATGCGAATTCCTCTTGCTACTAGTTACTAGTAGCGTTTCGATGCACCTTGCTACTGGTAGCTCCTTTTGGAACATCCAGCTTGCAGCCACTTGCAGCCTCAGTTGACCTCTTTAACAAGGGCATGCAATACCCTGTTGCTTTGGTGTCAAAAATCCTGGTGGGGCTTTTTTAGGCTTGCAGCTTCTGTTGCTGCCTATAAAAACTACATTGTCTACATTGTATAAGAGCTTAACTTCTCACCTCTGCGTCTATGTCTATGTGTCTCCAACTTCGCCAACTCCAACTGCCTGCCAAGGAACTGCCCAGTGCCAAGAAGGTGAGGACTTTCATTAAGCCACCCCAGCTGCGCAGGTCTTTGTTGAGATTCACCGGGGCAGACCCGGTAATGAGAACCTCCGTGATCCAAAACACCGTCAAACTCCCCAGCGCGAGGAGTTTCAGCCATCCGGACAGCACCAGGCCCAAGTAGAAGCGATCGGCACCCACCACTCCCAGGAAGGTGGCCAAAAGGTAGGCGACGACTTGCGACTTCCGGCGCGTGCGGCACTCGGGGTCCGCCCATTCCGCATCGCACCAGCAGAACTGGGTCGGATTGGCATCGGCCGTCTTTTCCCATGTATGACACCCACCGTGTCCGCTGCATTGCAGCGTTGGGGACAGGCCAGGGAGCGAGCATGAATTCAACACGGCCTCCTTGGAAGAAGCACCTGGAGGGACAAATTGGAACTTCACCAAATGATCTTCCTCCTGCCTCCAATTCCCAATGCTGTGTACCACGGCTGAATCACATCCTTGAAGAGCCACTGAAAGAAAAACGCCCAGCACAGCAAAGGAAACCACGCTGGGCCGCGACCGCAAGCGGAAGCCGAAGGTCTCGCCGCTCAAGGAGCTCAAGACAGCCAGGAGAAGAGCCAGACCAAAACCACCGCTGCGGTGTGCGCTTCCGGTGCAGAAGGATGAAGGCCCATCATGAGGTTCATACCCGGAGGTGGCCAAGACCGTGGTCTTCGTGAGCTTCTTCTGGTGAGTAAAGACGCATTGCACCGACTCGTCGCAGCACTCCACCGAGCAAGCATTGATGTAGTTGGCACATGAGCTCTGGCACGGTCGGATGTATTCCATCAAGCTTCCACGCGCACAGCCAGGTTCAGCTCGAGGAAAGTAGGTGTAGCAAACCATCTTCCAAATGCTCCGGATGCAATCGTCGGAGTTCTCGGGATCCGGATGCTCCCACGGATCCTTGCCCAGGCCATTCAAGTGTGCGAAGTAGGCGGTGTTCGCCGCCCGGTCTTGCTTTCGCACCAGCGCTTGGACGCTGGACTCATCTGGGACCTGAGGCTCAGGGACGGCGATGTGGTAATTCACGGCTCCCTTGCAGAATCCAATGGCCAGGGCCGTATCCTCCATGCTGGTGCAATACCATTTGGTGGTGTTGGCCAATCTATGGAGGTCCTCCAAGCCGGGAAAGATGGGATTGATGCCTGAGATCACTGAGATCTTCACTGCGGGCGATCATCATGGATTTCTTAGATTATTTCTTATATATATATATATGTATATGTGTGTGTATATTTTGGTTCTCCACACAGGACTTCTACTCCCACAAGACTTCCCCAAAAAGAGGCAGAAAGTCTTCGCCAAGGCGCAATTGTTCTTAATGCAAATGGGATTGTTCGTGTAGATCCCTGCTGCAAAGCTGATGTATCCCAATCGCAGGGCGGCCACCAGGCCTTGCGCCATGGCGCCAAGCTTCAGTGAGAACGGCGGCGATGGGCTCCAAGATGAGTTCCTGGAGCCTCGTTCTAGGCCAGAGCCGGGAAACGTGTTCATCAGTGATTTCAGTGCACCCATATCTTCATCAGTGAACTCAGTGCCCAAGAAGTTTGGATCTCAAGCAGGATCCAAGTAAAACAAAATGTTTGTCAAAAAGCGTGCGGGGAAAAGAAGAACACATCCAAAAGCACTGCATCAGAGAACAGCCCTGATACTCAAATAAATATTCTTCATATTCTTCTTCACCTTCCATTGAACTACACTCAAAAAGCCACGGGAAGGGTCCAATCCAATTCACGGGCCCACCACGGGCCCGCCCTCACGGGCCAACGGGCTGGCCGGTCCACGGGCCAACGGGCCCCACGGGCCCAGCAGCCACACGGCCCCACGGGATCCGCGGGACCACGGGACCACGGGCCTCACGTGCCCCACGGGCTGCAAAGGTATGGTGTCTGTGTTATCGTATGGCAAAGGTTCAGCGGAGGTGCTGTGCCATGGCTGCGACTGTTATAGTTGTCTTCTCCTCGTATGTTCTTTCGTGGCTTTGGTTCCAGTTTTTCTTATGTCCGTGTTTTGAAATAGCCGCAGGAGATGGTGTTGTGATGATGGGAAGTTGCGTGGCACTGCCATGGCTACGATTGTTAAAGTTGTCTTCTCCTTCTGTGTTTTCCGTGGCTTCTTGTGTCCGTGCTCCTAAAAGCCACGGGCGATGGTGATTTTGCCATTGCGCGTTGCTATGCACGTGGGATGTTGTGTGAGATTGCAATGGCTAGGATGGTAAAAGCTGTGTTCTCCCTATGCTTTTCGGGGCTGTGGATTGAACTTGTCCTTTGTTTGTTGATCTTTTTGTGTTGGCGGCATATGTTCTGGCGTGTATTGCGACATTGAGGCTGATATGTGCGGTGGCTACCCCCATCAAATCTGGCATGTGCATTCACGCGCGCTTCCCACTCAAGCCTGGAACCTGCTACTTTGTTCGGGCCCGTCGACAAAGGAAACTAGAGACCATCACCTGCACATCCTAGCTTCTATGATTTCTTAAAATCTAAATCTTCCCCACCACGGTCTCCACGGGCCCCACGGACTCCACCAGCCCCACGGGCTCCACGGGCCCCACGGACCTCACGGACCTCACGGGCCTCATTTCATGGGCCTCTTCACCCGACCCAGATTGGACCATACCCGAAACCAGCCCAAGCAGTCACATCACGAATCACAAGTGCCACAAACCATCACTTTACACCAACTGTACGCCCAAACTGGTCCTGCTCTGGCTGGAGTACTTGCCCAAGAAGGCTGGAAAGCTTGGAAAAGCCACGAACCTTTCGTTGGAACCGCCAGTTCGATCGTGACGCGGAACCGACAGAAGTCGTGTCGCGGACTGTCAACCGCCGACCGCCCGACGGTCTCACAGCACTCAACGACCAGAAAAAGGCCCCGGCCCGTTGGTCAAGAAGGCGGGATAAACGGCCGAGAAGAGGCCCAAGTCAGGAAGCAAGCTCCACTCCTGCAACGATCAGAGTTGGCCGCCAAGCCCCTACTTTCCGCCACCAAAACAAGATTCACATCGACTGCCATCAGGTGTCTGGCTGGGTCCTGCTGGTCCCGGATCCGGCCGCCAATGACATCGCCATAAGCCATCAACTCGGCAGACTGTGCACACCTGATCCACAGCTGGAGATTGAGTTGGTGAATCACCCATCGCTAGTAGGTTGGAGGCCATCGCTCTTAGGTTGGAGATTGACTGGTTGATCATCGATGTTTCGGCACCCCCGGAAACTTGGGGTCCGACTTCGTCAAAAGCGCATCGTCACAGGGCCTCAGCGTGACAATTTCCCGTAAGAGCAAGAAATCACTGCCAACGAAATCACCTAGTTTTGAGTGCGAAATCTTGAAGGGACTTGTCTTGACGTCTCTCGGTTCCATACAAACAAGAGGATCCTAAGCTTTGAGCTTCTTGGACACTGCGTTCAAGTAGTTCTCATGCACCAGGAGCCCCATGATGGAGTGGTCCACGAAGAACTCGGCAACAAAAGAGGATGCAGTCCGCTTCGGTCGAGTCGCGTTGAGCTCGGCACCATCTCAAGGCGATCTCGATACGAAAGCCCTTTGCTCTCGGAGGTGTTCAGAAGCCGCTTGCCTCGGGCGCGCCGAGACAAGCTTGTTCGGCTGGGTCGAACTGGTTCGGTGACATCAGTTGAAGTCAAGAGGTCGTGGTACTCAGCAGGCAAGATGGAGGAAACGTGGACCTTTTCTCTCATTCTGATTGGAAGTTGGTTCAGGCAACTATGGAGTCAACAGTCCGCTTCGCGGAGTGCCGAAGGGGAGGGGTCGGAAGAGCCGAAGGGATACGGAACGCAGCATGGGACCTTTGGAGAGAACGAGTCTTCTGCTCTCGGATCAGAACCAGATCAAGGATTCAAGCAAAAGATTTCGGACAGCTTTGATAGTCTGCTGTATTGATCCTTTTCTCTGAGGCGCGTGTCTTTCAGTTTGGATCTACAACTACTACACGTCTGACTTGCCAGCAAGTTGTATATACCAATGCACCTAAAACATCCTTGAACTATATACATTGAGCCGCCTCGGCTCTGCCCACAACTTCTTCTTCACTCCCATCAATCTCCAGGCTCACCGTAGATCGAACGGACATCGAATCCAATCCAATGCAAGCTACAGGCATCGAACGTGCTCAGCATGATCTCCTGGCCACAGGCTTATAGGCGTTCAATCAGGTGTTCAATCAAAACATCCTTTTAGGCGCTCAAAAACCATTCAGATCATCAGAGAGGGAAAAAAAAAGGTCCGGCTGCCTCACCAGAATTTTGAGACAACATCGGCGGAGCCTGATCTTTGTTCATCTGGCGAAGCTTCTCCTTCATGTCCTTCATTGTCTTGTTTCAGGTTTTGAGCATGAACGACGGAGCTGACTGCGATTACCACATGTCAAACTACTGCTTTCTTACCGACCTAGAGGTGCATCCCTTCCATTCATCCCATTGGTCACTTGAGCATTCCCCCCAAAGACATTGACTCCGTCAGTCCATGTAGTTGACTCCGTGGGTCATACAGCTCTCTGACCTTGCCAGCATCTGAAGCTGATTTAGCACCTGGCTCGCAGGCAAGCAGTGCCAGCAGTGCCAGCAGTGCCAGCAGTGCAGGACAACGCCGCATCACAAGCGCAGTCAATCATAAGCGAAGCATGTTTCATAGACGCCCTTTGGGGCCTCAAACTCTTCCTGCAAGCCTAGAGCCAGCCATCCCAAACTGTTTTGTGAAGTGTTCATTGCAGCCATCGAGTTCGGCCCTTGCCTCTGGCAGTCCGAAAAAACATCCAAAAGCTTTCCTTCAAAAAGCCATTCGGAAGAAAAAGACCAATGAAGCTATTCAGCCTCTGTCTGGGTTCGTGAATTGGTTTGGTGCTCGTTCGCAGAGGACCACCAATTCGGTGTGCGACTCTTATCAAACATTTGATGGCATGACAAATCGCGTTTGTCCACCATGAATTCCAAGCAGCCACAGGGCCAGTGCACAGCCACAGAAGACGAAACAAGCCGGAAAGTATCAACAGCTCAAGCAAGGTCTCAGAGTTTGAGGGCTTTAGTAGGAACCATTCCTTCTCTAAAAGCACTCAGTTTATGCTGCTGACGATACACCTTGGGCGTACAGTCCAAATGAATCTTCGCACAGTCAAGTTCCTCGAATTCAGCTAGCTATGGGTCAAAACCGACGCTCAGTTCCATTTCTTAGACATGTGACATATTTGACAACTGTTGAAAAAGCTTTCACTAGGTATGTCTGGGGCTTTTTGGACCCACGGGCAGCTCGCAATGCACGTCTCATCGGGACTCAATGGTCTCATCTCCACCGTTCAACGCTTTTGGCGTGCCGAAATCGTCCGCGCCTGGCACCGACTGAGCTCACAACATCCATTTCACCGACGCGACCGGCGCCTCCCTCGCCACGACCGCGCACCCCCCTCGCGCCTCATCGCTTGCCCCGCCGGCGCGTCAAGAGTGCGGGCGGAGGGGGAGGACCTCGCGGCAGCAAGCGGAACAAGCGGGCGGAGCGGCTGCCGCGGCTTCCGAGATGAGGTCCTTTGATGTCCGAGAAAAAAAAGAAACGAAAAAAAAGAGGCGGAGTTTGAGTGATTAAACGGCGTGTTATTCTGCAGGATCGTTGAGTCCTTGTCTTTGGAACGTGAGTCCGTGAGAAGACTCAGGTGGCGGGACCGGAGAGCATGGTTTCAGGACCTCGAATGGAACGGATAATACAAATTCCCAGGTGTCGAATCCAGAACCGTATCCTAAGTGTATATGAGAATAGGGAGACATTCCAACCACTGGGCTTTAAGTTCATGTTTATTCGCGGTTCTTTGGGGAGTCCCTATTTCTAGTACACACCCGGCCGTCTCAACTGTGCCTCTTGAAGCTGTGGCTGGGGGAAGGCCAGCTGTACTTCGCCGTCGTCGTCTGAAGGACGTCCTCGTTGAGGTTGCGGATGCCTTACTAAACGATGCGATTTCAGTGTGTATTGAAATGAGAGGGCCCTCTATCCCCTGAACGTTCATTGACTTTTTCCACTACTGAGGGTACTTGGGGAGGGTGGTCAGCTTGAACTCTGCTTCAAAATAAGAGCGCTGCAGCAGGAGGATGTGGCGATGCAAACATTCCCTGGCATGGTCAAGACTGGAAGTTGCAAGTGGTAGACAGGAGTACCCCTTGGTAGCTAAAGTAAAAAAAACGAATCACCCACGTTCACAACAACCAAAGTTGAAGCATTTTGAGCCGTCCTCACCTTAACTTGTTGTTTGAGGTGCGAGTCCACCGCTTGCCTTGGAAAGTGAGGCTGAACGTACACGATGAGTGCACGACGAGTACACGGGTGCACGTTCGGACCGTGGTGAATGACCCTAATTCTAATAGCTTCTTGTTACTACTAGTAAGGCACTTGTTACTAGAAGCGACGCACTTGTTTCTAGTAGCTTATTGTTACTACTCCTGTTCAGCTTCAAACCCTGCAGAGTCTCAGAGACGAGACACACAACTCCTGCAAGCTCCGTCTGAGTGAGTTCTCCGTCGATGTCCTGACGACGGTCGACATGTGTCTGGCGGTTGGTCGTGGGTGGAGTTCCCAGCGTTTGGACACACTCCTGGTCCCAAATACGAAGCAGCCTCTGTGCCTCTTTCGCACTTAGCCCACCTGCGTGGTTTCACACAGCACCCATCGGCAAATCTTCTGACTGCAAAAAAACACCCGAAACAGGCACTTGTTTTTGTTCATCGTTTTCTCAATGTGAAACACTCTCAGATGGCATTCTCCCTCGCTCTCTCGCTTCGCCCGTGCGGAACGCCCGAGAGCTCAGTTCTGGCCTTGGAGACACAGTTCTCGCGCCGACAGCTTTCCGTTGCCATCGATGTCCAGCGCATCGAAAAGAATCTGAGAGCGATGTTCCACAGCCCATCGACGTCACGTCACACAGCGGGCCCCATCGTATGTTCGGACCACCCCCCCCAAATCCAGGAAAACGTATATCTGAGAATGTGGGTCCCAGTGCTCAAGGAATGTCCTGCCTTCAGGTCGGCCTGATCCAAGTGATCCAATAAGTTCACAGGGCGTCTTCCACTTTGAGACTCTTCCGCCGCTTGTAAAAGCACACTACCTCTGTACAACCTGGAATCGACAGTCGCATCGAAAAAAGACATGGAAGCTGTCGCAACCAGACAGGTGATCTCCTGGCTCTGCCCTGTTCGTTTCATCCTTTGTCGGTCCTGCTTTGGCGCAGGGAAGCTCTCTTCTCCTTCAGCAGTTGAATCAACACCTCACCAGGAAGTGAAAACGACAGGAAGTAACATACTAGCTTCTTGTTACTACTAGTAAGGCACCTTGTTACTACTAGCGAGGCACCTTGTTACTAGAAGCGATGCATATATTCATGGCAGTGTTGATATTGGCTAAATCATGTTGATTCTTTTTTGGACGCATGTTTGAAGCCTGATGAGCATGAAAGGTTTGGCACCAGCGCAGGCAGCAGTGAATGGCACCTTCACTGGCCTGCTACGTTCGAGCGATCAAACTGAGCACAGCGCGCCCAGTTGCTTGCGCACTCTGCAAAATGGGACTTTCACTCAGAATCATGCCAAATCATGCAAAATCATTCAGTCTGACTTTGCCAAACAAGATTGACAATCACCACCCCACTCACAGAAAACCCATTGAGACACAGCCAGCCTTGGGCCAGAGAAGACCAAGAAAGTGCACCAATTCAAGGTGACCTGACATCAACCAATGACAGATTCTCATCTCGACTTGGCTCCTTCATGCTCCTTCTCATCCAATTAGGAAGCCATCGCTAGTAGGTTGGAGGCCATTGCTCTTAGGTTGTTGTTGGATGTAAAAAGTCAAAGCCTTCTTGTTGTACGTTCCGTAGTTCTGAGACCCATCAAATGTCCGGTGGGTGACGCATGCCCAGCGGGTTTCGCAGCAGGATCACGCATGGCATCATGATGGCTCTGGTTTCATGGCACCCGGACACCCTGGTTTCAACCCCCGGGTCAGAATTCTTCCTTTTGAGGGATGTCAACCTACCATGATTTGCTTGGGAAGGCTGGGCATCCATCCAAAGAAAGGCCGCTTCCGCCGCTGTTCCCAACGCCTGGAGGTGACGCGGATTCAACCTCGGGTGTCGCCATCCTCCTCGCGGTGCGTTGGAAAAGTGAGAACATCTCCCGAGCAGCGGGCGGTTCTTTAAGATCTCAATCTATTCATGTCATTTTCATATATCTACAGGATACTTTGTTTCCTCCTGATTTGCAAGTGATGTTTCATGGGTTCCCTTCTTTTAAGACAAATTCACACTTCCATACAGCTGGAAGTCCTCTGCAGCCGTTCCAGTGTATCCTTTGCCAACAAGGCCTGACTGACCTCGGCAGATCCGAGCGGCTCAGTGCTCTCAATGTGTGTTGGGCTCACTTTCCAAGGCAAATTCAGTGGAGAGAATGGCACGTTCAGATTCACATGATCCTCTTTGAGCCCATGCAAACCACTTCAGAAGACTTGAGCGAAAAAGCCGCCCACAAGCGATCCGCGCTCGAAGCTCCGATGGTTCTTCACGTCGTTCTTCAGCCCAGTGGCGCTCATCACGATGCGGGAAGCGAAGAATTCGTCGGATCGCTCGAAGCGGTCCACACCCTTGCCTCGGCGGAGCGGTGGTTTCTCCGGGCCGTTAGGTTTCTCCGTGGCGTCTCGAACGCCATTCATCACGGCAACGCTGAAAGAAGAAGAAGGGAAGCGGAGAAACAAAAAGGTGAAGAAGGAGAAGAAAGAGAAGAGACGTGTCTAAAACGCGTTTCCAGGAGTCCCGTGTGTTACAGCACCCAGACTCCAAGGGTCAGTTGCCATTCCTCCAGTCCATGTGTTTTCATCACAGGTAAGTCATGGACTTTCTTCGACGGCGGCATAGATCAGGGGAAAGACTCTGGGACGTCCTCTGCCTCAAGCCACTGGTTCGTCTGAGATTCTTTGGGATACAGCTTTTTTAAACCTGAATTATATGAACATTCTTGAACTCACCGTTAGTCGAAGATGCAAGCTGTATGTCCCCAGGCAGTGAACATACAGCTTTGCTGGATGCAACCGGCAGTGAAGAATACAGCAAAGCACGTTTCCCAAACTCGAAAGCTATGCATCAAAAGCTCGCCTTTTCGCATGTTTAAGCTCTGTACCAATAAGGTTTGCCAAATCTCTGCCGTCGACAAGATGTGGATGAGACTGCAGACACGGACGGCAGGACTGCAAAATGCGTGGCTGCATGACAACTGACAAGAAACGCCCAAAACCCCTCACATGCGAATGAAAACATATGAAAACTGCCTTTCTCCTATTTGCTGTGGTTTGGGGGCCCAGAACAGCATGCCAGGGTCTGAGGGGTCAGCCTTGCTGGCAAGCGTGCGGAAGGAAATCCAAGCAACCCAAGCATGAGCCTTCAGAGCGGAAGATGCCCCTTTCGGGTACATTATTCTCTCATACGAGCACAAGAATAAGATGAGACAAAACTGTTGCAACAGTGAAATGCCTTGGTCAATCCATCTTGAGACGCTGCTTGAAGCCACGGCTTCTCATAATTCTGCCTCCATCCCGGTGCAAAACGGCGTTTGGTTTGCTTGCGGACTTTGGAGCCTATTCAACGTCCAGCCTTGTGGTACCCGCATGAAAGGTGCGTGCAGGGTTCTGATGAGGGTCACGCATCTTCCCACGCTTGGGCTCCATTCCTATCACATCAAGGTCATCTGAGACACTTTAAGAAACACTAAAGCTACTAGATGCTACCAGTGCATTGCTACTAGTATCTGAGACACAGCAAGAAACACGCCCTCCGACAAACCATCGGATGCTCCACACAGTAAGTCTCCGACCAACAGCTTTGGTGGATGCCTCGGTGCTTCTTGCGGCCAAAAACGGACCGACACGTTCCCACGGAGAACCTCCACGGGTTCCCTTTGTTCGCATCTCTCGACCTCTTTTCTTCACCCGGCCTTGGAGGACTTGGAGTGGAAACGGACGGGTTCCTGTGCACGGCGCCGGGGCCGGATGTCCGACGGAGGTCCCAAGATGTCCATCTCACGATCGGTTCGAAGCGGATCCTCGAAGATGTGCTTCTCATGAGCTGGGAAGGGTTCGCAGAGGCGAAGCAGCCCCTGACGAGTCGCGCGCCAGCGCGGCGCGGCGGTTTTCGGGCGCCAGCGCGGGAGCTTTTTTGTGCGGGCTGGTTGATGGGTCGTGAGCTGGACGGGTGGAGCCGGACGGGCGGAAAGCGGTGCGAACGGATGGGGCGAAGGGAGCGGTTCTTGGGCCTCGCTTCGATAGGCATAGTTGACCATCTCTTCGATGGTCACAAATCCTGAACCTCGTCTTCTAGCAGTTTCTAGAGCTTGCAAAATGCCACAATTTTGTCGGATTCAGACAGAAAATGACCACAGAGTCTGAGCTGCGAGGGACAACAATAACCCAACCACAAATTCCCGCAGATCCCTGAGCCTTGACTCCAATTCTGAAACTCTCCATCCCACCAGAGGGATTGACTGCAAGTGAGCAGTCGAATTGAGCCCCAGACTATTCTTGTCGAATCGTTGGAACATCTCCTGTAGCATCGATGTTCGCTACTAGTAACAAGTGCATCGCTTCTAGTAGCAAGTGCCTTACTAGTAGTAACAAGGACGCTAGTAGTAACAAGAAGCTACTAGCTTCAAAAAACAAGCAATCAACTCCAGCCAAGTGAGCGGCGAAAAAAAAAAGCGCTCCTCGGCTACCTGTTCCAAGCGTCGTCCGTCGGGCACGCTAGCTTTTGGGCAAAAATGTGCCAGGCCTTCAGGAAAAATGGAATCAGTTTCACATCTTGCCAATGCTACAAAGGATATGATCGATAAATCCATTGCAAAACTAATCAATGCTGCCCAAACATGTCCAATAATGGCACCTCGGAAGACAGTTCTCACCTTGGAAAGTCATGCAACTGGAGTGAGTAAAAGTCCATGTGAAGCTCAATGAACACACACTCAGAGTTGCACCGCGATGACAATTTCAGAGAGGTTGAGGCAGCCATCCCCATCCATGTCATAGATACTGAATAAAAAGGTCACCTGACAATCAAAAGGTCGCAGCGAGACGAACTGCAAGCAGCTTGCATTTTCACGTTGGACTGAGCACCATGCACGGGAGATATAGTGCTGCCCAGACATCACAGTCATTGGACCTGTGAGAACATCATGGACCTCCCAATGGGATATGGGGGGCCTGTTCAATTCACGCGCAGTGGCACGTCTCGTCTCCCATTTCACACGTCTCGTCGTCTCTTGGAAAGCCCTGACCCGTCTCCAGCCTATAACAGACCAAAAGTCCAGCAAGCCGCGCTCGGCATGTTCCGGCCTAGGACGAAAACCAACCGGAGGACCGGAGACCAGATCCGATCAACTCCTCTCCCACTATCTGGCTTCCAGACCCAAGCAAGTAGTCAAACATAGCCTCAGATTGTAAATGAAACATGTGCAGCTTTAGGTCAAGGGCAACTTCTTGAGAATAAAGTGGAATCCTCATCTGCAACCAAGAAGCCTTGCTCTCACTAAAGTGGCTGCTTCTAATTATCTGACCAAATTGCCTTGCAGCTGCAATCCACACAATGCCAAATCTTTCGAACACGAAACGCTCCTGCTATTGACGGCGTGGCCACCCATCGACGAAAAGGTTTCGAAGGAGCATCGCAAGTCCTCATCGGATGAGGACTCTGCAAGAACGAGAGAAATCTCAAGTCTTCGATGTATTTTTGTTAGCCCTCTCCCGTAGGCGCCTACTTAATTAAGTAAGGAACTGAGGTAGCTAGTAGTAGCTAGGTAGCTTCTGCAAGGAAGCTCCCCCCTGCCGCCCTAAAAAGCGCTCGCACTAATGATTTGGTTCTTAGACCTTTTAAGGGAAGTCTTGGATTGAAAGAACTCCATAAACCGCCCGTGGCTCTCCTGACGACTCCAACCCTGCAGTTGCTTCAGAGATCCATGGCCAACCTTCACAAGCATTCCAGTCTGTCACGTGCAGAAAAAGTTACCGTTCTCTCTTTGTTCACCCACCCAAAGCCACCGCCATCCCCTTGGAACGACCAAACCGGTTCCGCCGTAACCCGCCTCTGCGGAACCTTCTTGTGCCCAGAAGCGATCGACGGTACCTCGCACCGCCGGACCGGCGGAGGTTGGAACGACCGATGCGTGGGGAAGCAGATCTGAGAGGCGAACCACCCATGGAGTCGGCCTAGGGGGTGGGTTCCCGGGTTTCCTCTGTTTGAGCCAAGGGCCATCGGAAAGGAGATGCCGCTGCCGCTTACAGCAAAAATGCATGGCATGGCCCTATGGCACTCTCTTCTACTACGATCAAAGCACTAAGAGATTCTGAAAGGTGGCACCATTCGCATATCGCTGCCACAGGACCTAAGACTTGCTAAGACTCGGATCTGTGCTCAGTCAAAGAAAACCGTGTTTTCTGGGCACGCAAAACGAAAACGAGGTCCTCACTCCGCAAGAGCTTCAAGCGCGTTTGGTTCTACCTCAAGCTGAAATTGAAAAGAAGAGCCTGCGTTTGGGCACCCTGCGTTTGCTTCGGACGGAAGGTCTTGCCGTCTTGCCGGAAAGTGAGACGTCGAAGTGGTGACATGGGGGACAGATTCGAACTCTGCCCTGCTTCGGAACTCCCTGGCCTGAAGCCCCTCGCTGGCTGCGATCTGTGCCTCGCAGGTCGAACATGCATACGAAAGAGCCAAAGGCTAAAAGTATACATCTTTAAGATCGAATCCGTCGCCGTCCAGTATATTTCAATTCCAAATTCTAAATTAGAACAGCTTTAGAAAAAAAAGAATCTCAAAAAGAATCCGTCCAGGGTGCACAGCGCTGAGCCACCGTTGTTCGAGTCGGCCTCTGGCTCAACGTGAAATGAGGTGATGGGCGTCTCATGGGTTTCTCCAAGATCCGGGCCGTGTGAACTTGAGATCGTAGCAGTTAAACCTTGGATCACAGCAAATTGCTTCTACTTGCCAAGCTTCACAGCTTCGAGCTCCTAGCGACAAAGACCGCACCTCCAACGAGGTCGAAGAAGCTCGGTCCAAACGTTCCGCGGGAAATTCCAACGGTTTTTCTCGAAGCGTCCTACCTTCATCCTACCTTCTGGCTGTGCGAGTCGTTGCAAATGCAGATCACAGGGTTCCGGGTCTTCTTGACCATCCTGCTGGGATCGATTCAAATACAAATATGGCTTGGAGGCCATCACTAGCAGGTCGGGTGGAGGCCATCGCTAGTAGGTTGGAGTCCATCGCTAGTAGGTTGTGGTGACTGTGGTGACTGTGTCCTGTTGAGAGCAGCCATGCCGCCTCTGTCGCCGGCACCCATACCGTCCACCTCTTCAGGTCATGTTCGCAAAGCAGCTTCGAACATCAGCGGTAAACGGACCAGCAACGAAAGACCTCATCCATGATGATGACTGCCTTCCTGGTAACGGCACGGACCTCCACTGCATCAGCCGTGATCAGCCGTGCAAGTCAAAGTATGATAAATGATAAAGTATGCACAGTGGTGCCTTCGCAGCTTTGTTGGCCTCAAAGCTTAATGTGCGATTGTCCGCTATACCAAGAGCCATCTCCTGCTCTTCGACTGTCCATTTCAAGTGGAACAAAAATGCAATCTGCATACTGCCATAGCTGCATACCATGCTATGTTCAGAGACGCGGAAACACTCGCCGCTATGACACGACTCAGTCGCTGCATGTCCTGAATGATTTTCTGGCCACGCGCATCCGATGCATTGTACTCCAGAACCTCTAATGCATGCTCAACACGACAGGGACACATACATCCAGCGCCCAGTCCACCAAAGCATACTAATGTATGCCGATCCTCTTCATTGATCCAACCCCCCCATTTGGATTGTAAAAGCACTTCATCATGAGAGTTGATCCACGTGACTTGATCCAAGAGTCACGCATCACGCGCGCAGAATTCGACCGCCCCACCCCTCCCGAGCCCGTCGCCTCATAGCCGCCGTGCAGCTGGGCCACCAGGCGACCTCGGTCTCCGCCCCGGGCGAGTCGCGCGCCGGTCGCCCGCGGGTTCCCCGGTCGCGCGGACGCGGCGAGCCGCCCGGCAGGCCGTCGTTTTGCCGATGCCCGGCGGGCCACTGATCAAGACCGCACGAGCATTGATGTTCTGGGCGAAAGAGTGCACCATGTGTCCGCCCAAAATGCAAAACGTCCAAACCCATGCATGATGCCATCCACTATGCAAGGATCTGTGGTTTTGGAGGGTTTCTTTGGAACTGCGTGCAATGTTTGTCCTCCACGTCTCACTCTCTTCTCTCAAAAAGTGTGTGCTTTTCTGAGGCACCTCAGGCATTCCACCACCTGGTTTGAAGGCTGCCTTTTTGACTTTGCCCTTGAAAACGACCTTGGACTGACTGATCAAATCACAAATCCAAAGCTCGAAACCCACTGTAGATCCTATGTCCATCAATGTCTCTTGAAACCTTGTCAAGGCGCGTCATCCCAATCTCTCAGCCATTCCGTCAGCTTCCTGTCGGAAGTTCCACTCAAAGCAACCGATTGGGAAGAAGGAACAAAGCACCTAGAAAGGAAGGCGTGTTCAATCTTGCATAGGTAGGACGAAAGCAGCAAACATTCTTCAGGTGATTAGTTGTGCCTAGAGTCACACTGGTCCAGAGTCCAGTCCTTTCTGTGGAGTCAATCCGAGTGGCTCAAGAATGAGCAACCGAAGCAACCCCATAACAGCATGTCTGTTAGGAGCCCAACTTGATGACACCAGCGTTGCCGATGAGATCTCCAAAGCTCTTTGGAGCCCACCGGTCGACCCAGCTCTGATAAGAGGGGCCTCAGGTGTCGATCGTGAAAGACGAAGTCGACGGAAGAGAGGTGGACATGGCAACCTGCTCAGCATGCATCTGTGGACATGGCCAGCCGGAGCAGTGACTGTGCTTGGAATGGGCAACCTGCTCTCACACAGGTGTCTGCAAAAAAAGGACTTCCACAAAGCACCTCAAATTCCACTAGAGTCCACCACTGAATAGAAGGGTGTGAGTCTCCAGTATTGCAGACTCACACACACCCAAAGGGCCTCCCCATCTTCCGGAGTGGGTTGTGATCCCCTTGATTTGGGGGGGGCAAGACGGAGGGATCGGGACTGCGCATCATCTGTTCACGCCTGGGGACTGCTGCTGCAGCAGCATCTGGAAGTCTCTCCAAGAACTCTCCCTGATCGACTGTGGGAGCGAAAAGACTGTGGGAGGCACTGCTGATATCTTAAAAAAAGAAAAAAACACAATAACTCCTGTAGCCTGTGATAGCCTGTGACCTCCGCAAAACCGACTGGGGAAAAGAAGTCAAAAGTGTTTGGGTAACCTGTGTCTAAAGCATAGAGACGGACCTCTTCTCGAGTCTTCCTGCCTCGGTCATGACCGTGGGATGTTTCTTGCCTTTTTCCTTCAATTCCAACATCTTCCGGTACCTCGCGCGAAGAGAGGACGCTTCGTACCGGAACCCAGGAAGAACGGGCGAGCGAGCGGCCGCACTTCCCGGTCTCCTCCACGGAGCGGCCATCGTCCAAGCGGGTGCCGACCTGGACCGAAAGAACAGAAAGAACAGAAACGCCTTAGAAAAGGGATCCAAAGACCAATGCGAATTCTTTTTGAGGCCTCAAGACTCTGCAAAATCCCAGAGATACACTCGAAACTGGAGAAAATTCTGGTAGCCAAATGCCAAGCAAATCATTGAGGAGCGTGCGACCAAGAACTGCACATTTCCGGAGACGGCGGACAAGACCTGAGACGCGCTCTTTCGATGTTCAATCAGACTTATTTGGCAGGCAGGCACCTTCTCTCACTTCTTTTTCCTCTCAATCTTTGCAATCCAAACGATGAGGTCTCAGAACCATCGGAAAGAGGCCGGTCTCCGCCTTCTTCCGTCGTCCTCGGGTCGTCTGCCGTCGTCCGGCTCGCCTTGGCACCGGCCGCCTTGGCTTTCTCCTCGGCGTCGGCTCGGGACATCTGGTCCATCTCACCGGTGAAGACCATGGTAATGCCTCCCCGGCGCGCGCGCGTCCCCTGGCGTCCGGCAGCCGGCCACCGGTTGCATCGAAACGGTTGGACCGAAAAGACCAGAGATGAGTCCAAAGGAAGAATCACCAGGCACCCCCTCATCGCTGTGAAATTGACCACCTTCCAAAGGAAGTCCCGGTTTGGCATCGTTGACCTGGCGATTCGTGGCGAAACCCACGGTTTGGCATCGTGTCGCACTGGAAACCTGCAAAACAAGGTCCGCCATCCCAACATGCGTTTCGCACCGCGACCGGTCGTCTTCGAGCACCCCTTTTTCGGCGCGGTGGCTCTCCGCATCATTGGGTGCTTCCCGCATCCACGGACCAAGCATCCATGGACCAAGCGAGAACTCCAACGACCTGCCGAAAGGCGAAGCCGACGGCCGGAGCTCCACCCTATGGGAACCGTCCAAAAGGATCCAAAAGGTGGCTACGAACGGAGCAAGAGGACGCCACCAGGGGCTCCTGGCCTTGCTACGAACGGAGCAAGAAGCTAGTAGGGCGAGGTCAATGGGCGGCCAACGCGGAGGAGGCCCAGGAGCGGCCGTTCGCCTGGCGTTCAGTGGCGAAGGTCAGTAAAGACCGATGGACCACGTGCAGAAGAGCGGAGACGAGTCGCTAAATGCACGAGTCGGCATTGATTTTGGAGGATGCTCACAAGCCACCATCGAACCACTAATGTTGGTCATGGTCCTGAATCCAATCCAATCAATCTACCAGTCAAATTGCTACATTACTGCAGGGAATGTCTCTGCTTCAAACGAAAACCCGTCATCACCGTCGCCAATCTTTTGGTTTCGTTCCGGCCACCTGGTCCCTGTCCATAATTGCTTGGCGACAAGCTCGAAGTACCACCTGAAGCTGAAGAGGGAAGATAGGCAGAAAAGAGCTCGCACAACAAACAATCGGAATATGCTGGACGATGTTGTAGAGGCAACAAAGGGACTTGCACAGGACTCTAAGCCACTTGGCCTTCATGCCTTTTCATCAAACCACACCTTGGGCACCAGAAGTGTAGCAGCAGCGGCAGCGGCCAGCATCACGAAACCTGTAGCAGATTCATGGGAGACGCAAGATGAAGCAGACCCGTGATATCAACAAACTTGTTGCAGTCAACCCCAAACCCCCGTGAGACCCTAGGGGAAATTGAAAGAGCAAGGAAAGGCAAGCTCGACAACTCTGTACTAGCACAGGATGATTTACAGTAGTCAAAACATGCTTCACAAAGGCCCTGGAGCCTTTCTCGAGCTTCACGTCTGCCCTCACGCATATGGTTTCCGAAAGCTCCCTGGCCCGACGGACAAGAGTCAAGTGCTCGCCCATGAATCACCACGAGAGGCAAGAGTTCTCCGCAAATTCCACATGGAAAATCACTCAACCTACGGTAGAACCTACCATGATCACCCATGCACTTGGCTGATCACCGAATCACCGCAGCGGATCCCCGCCTCTTCATCAGCTCGCATGCTTCACGCATGGGGCCCTGGTGGGCAGCAAACCTCCGTGAGACCCAACGGGTGAGACAAAGCCCGATCATGAGCCATGACGACCAGACGAGAGACCGGAACAAACAAAGAACGACGTCCACACTGTCCACATCCACTGTGTGTATATATATAATTTCAAAACAAACAAAGCGTGGAGCGGGACAACTTCACGGGCTAAAATCGTCCCACCACCTCAAAACATGACTCATCATTAATCTCTTCAAGGCCACTTCGCGAACAAAGCTCTTGAGAATGGCTCAAACATATTGAAACCAAAAGGGTGCATAACCTTGCATATCAACCAGCCAACAATCTTCACTTGATCCAAAGTTCAAGAGCGGCAAGCTTGTGTTACTTTGGCGGAAAAGGAGCCCAACAGTGTTTGGCTCCACTTCCGCCGACAAACAGGAAACAGCACAAAGTAGAGCACCAGGAACCACAAGCGAACACAAGCATCAACTTCAACTACTACAATGGGGATCGCATTCACCTGCAATTGTGTTGCCAAGGTACGAGGTCATTCGCCCAAAGTCCAAGCTGCAAATAGCAACTACAATGACAAAGACCTAAGCAGTTCGTTCTCTGCGCACAGACTAAGCCAGCCAGTCCAAAACATCCCTTGCTACGCCAGGATGCATCCAGTGCCACCCACGCATCCAAGGCATGCCCCAGTCTCAGCAGAAACATGCCATTGTTCACTGCTGCCATTGCTGGGCTTTTCACACAAACAAGGGTACAAGTGTAGCTGGAAACTCACCGAGGGCAAAGAAATGCACCAGAAACATCAGAGACCGAAGGAAACAGTTCCTTCTTGAAGGAGATGAGAACATCAGAGACTTTCAGAGAAGTAACGCTTCGAACCGAGCTGCTCCAGTAGCCTATTCTGGGTCTTGGGTTGGAGAGGCAATACCCAAACCTCAGTTTTACAAAAGTCACAGCGATTCGCTGTCACTACGGGTCTCATACAAACAATGCTGCCGACGCGCGACCGTCAGGAGCACACCTGGTCCGCCAAGAAAAAAAAGTGGCATAGAGAAGACTGCAGACATGAATCACAGACGTGTTCCATCGTTTTCCTTCCACAAGTTGTTTCACAAGACATGGCAGCACACCTGTAAGCAGCAGTGGAATTGCCACCGAAGTTGCCAAGAAGACAACCTGGAAAGTCCTTCGCGGTGAGACCAAAACTGGACATAATCAAGGACTTTGTGAATAGTGACCAACAACCTATAACCTATAATTACTAGCGATGGCCTCCAACCTACTAGCAAGCGCCCTCCAACCGCGATGGCCTCCAACCTGGCCTGTGATGACCTGTGTAATGTACCGCGTTACGAATTCTACACGTCTTCACAACGAAGGCAGCGAATGCGTCACCGAATTCATCACCCAAACGCCCCAGCTTTGAGCCGTGCGCTCGCCCCGCACCTCTCCCAAACGCTTGTTTCTCGATGTAGCTCAGAAAGCTGGGCGCGAGAAAGACTCAGCCCACCGACTCTGTCGATGGAAGCTAGGAGCAGCAGACACAAAACAAGCAATCACACCGACATCCCGGCCTGCATCCCAAAGGAAAAAAGACTGAATTGGCGCAGCTCATCCTCCCACACGGATGAAAGGTTAGTGAGTTAGTGGGTTCTCACAAGAAGAGACAACAAAACAAGGCTCCAAGAAAGAGCTGTGTGTCATGTGTGTGTGTGTGTGTCGCCGCCTGCTCCACCGGTGTGGAGGCCCCTGGTGCAGGCTGCTCAGACACCATGCACAAACACCCATTGGTTTGCACGACCAGCCTGTGACTGACAAAGAAAACCTCGCTCAAGCTCAGCTCAAACAAAGTTGGTGTCTGTGGCAGTTTCCACATGTTGCTTCCACATGTGCGGCTTCCACTCTGAGGCTGCAAACGCGGTGACAAAAGAAGAGGCCGCTGTAGCAACCTGACAACTTCAAGCAGGGCTGGCAGAGAGCAAAAAAGAAAGAAATGCATGCGCAGCGACACTGAGAGAATGGCTGCAACCAGTGGACAGAGCACTGTAGGCCAATGCCCTAGGCAAGTTCGTATTCACGTAAATGTAGAAATAAAATCGAGCTGCAGACGAGTCTTTGAGAAGGAAGACAGGGCAAACCTGTACCTGCAACATCACTTCAGAAAGGATCACCTGGGAGACTCACATGAACTCGCGGCCTTGGCGAATTAGCGTTCCTCATCCAGGATGGTGATGAAGAGGCCTTCACACTCACAAAGTGATAGTGATCTGCCAAGTACCTGGACGTCGCTCACATCCATCATGCAACAACGTTCAACGTCTGACAGCAGGGCTTGGCACCCCATCGTATTGGTAAAAATGGCCGCAATCAGAAACTCAATGAGCCCTCTTTCCTGATCGGAACAAACAGGTGGCCTCTAGAGGCCCCCCGTCCACAGATCAAAGAAACCCACCCCCGCGCTGCGGTTTTGGTGTCGCCTCCCTGAGCGGTTCGTGTCTCTGAGCGGGGCGCGAACGACATGCTGAAGTCCGCGGACACCTCGGGGGTTCCCGGCGCTTCCGGGTCGGTCGCCGCGGGCGTCGCGCGACGTCGCTCGAAGGACGGACGGGTCGGTTTCGGGGCCGCGCCCGACCTGATGGCCCCTCCAGTGTAGCTGGCACACAGCTGCCCACAGGGCCACGAGGCATGGAAAAGAGAGACCTCATCGACTGCGCACATTGGTTCATATTGGTTCCATCACTTGCGACCGGGGCACCAGATTTCCCAAAGGCTGCAAACAATCGTAAGAACCAACCTGACCAAAATGTTCACAAGCCATCATCCAAATGACATCCCTCTTCTTCTCAGAAATGCTGCCCAACCCTGAAGCATGTAAAGGCAACTAGTATGCAATGCAAGCCTCTGGCCGCAAGGGAAAGGCACCATCCCGGCAAGAACCAGACGATCCTCCGTTCAGAAAAAATCGACCAGTGCAAACAAAACAAAGGCCTTCCAGTGAGATCATGTGGACCTTGCCGGTCAAAACACCTGGCCTGCTTGATCAACCAAGCACTGTTTGTCTAGCTAGCAGTGTTTGGAGTGTTTGGGTTTTGACCAAGACCTAAAAAGTCTTGTTTGGTTGGTTCGGTTTGACCGAATGCCAAGCGGCAAAAGCACGAGGGTCTGCAGAAATGGCCAAAGTCCATTCAAGAAGCCCAACAAAATAGCTGTTGCTCGAGCACCACTGTCCCATGCATCTTTTGCAGCTGGAACCAGGGTCAACGAGGCCATAATTCCTGACCACTCCCACTTGCCACTTGGCGCACCATTGACTCGCACATTTGCATTCACTTGTGCTGCAACTGACAAGTCAGCCCAAATGTAGAATGCGAAGCAAATTGCCGTGAAGATCGGGTACAATGCCCTGACCACACAAGGAACCTTTGGGCTCCACACTAAAGCTGGTTGCTCTACTGGGCGACCGGACAAGTCCGTTGAAATGCTGGTGGCACAGCTGGGCGGCGGAGTTTGCTCGGGAGTGCCTCCTCCTAGCAGCGCTCGAGCGGCACGAGCTTGCGAGCTCCGGTGGCGTCGTCGCACGAAGAGCACGAGGGCCGCAGCCAGCGCCAATGCTGCCAGCAATCCTGCAGCCACCCAACCTGCAAAGGCAAGCCATTTCGGTGCAGGATTCCAGATCGGCCAGTGAGAGGCGGAGGCAAAGGCTGGAAAGGCGTCGCCCATAGTTTCAAGCTCCCAGGCATCGTACCATGGCAGTTCGCCCACGAACTGACGATCTCACTGCTCTGCAAAGGGGCTTTCGAGATCTGCCCGCCCAAAAAAAAAGAGAAACATATATAAACAGGCCTTCACAACGCATCCTGCTTTCCAATTCCCCCTGCCGTTTTAGAAGGACCTCTGGTACCCTGAGAACAACTCGACAGTCACTTCTCGTGAATGGCCCTGATTTTAGGTTCGAAGCTCTTGATCAGTTGTTCAATGATGGCTGAAAGTGTGGCTGCTGGACAGCAGCATGTGTCTGCTTGCTTCAGCTCTCGGTGGCAAGAACCCTTGAGCTGTTGAAAAAAGGCACATCAAAACTCTCCGTGTCCATCGCTTCTCACCCTTCGTGTCCAACCTTGGGGAGTTCCTTTGGCAGCGCCTTCGCTCCGGCGGACCTGGTCGTGTCTCCGTCACCCGGCCGTCCCAGGTCGTGGAACCGTCGCGGCTTTCTTCCACCGTCCAAGGGCCCCACTTGGCAGAGGATTTGGCCTGGAAAAACACTGTTTTTCAGCTGCCAACGTGAACCAGAGGGAAACACCGTTCGCAACAAAAACCGCCTGCCTGACTGCGAGGAGGTTCCTGCATCAATAAAAAGACTCGTCCGGAAAGCTGATGTTGAATTCTAACCTTCTCAAGTTGGCGATCTGGGATGCGCACTTCCTCAAGGTCAATTGCGGAGGCAGAACCCTTCGCCTGTGCTTTACAGAAACAAATGTTTTGCTCCGCCTGTGAAACAAAAACATGTTTCTGAAGTCAAGACGTTGAAGCGGAAGCGCTTCGATGGGGCGCCTGTCACGGAAGTGTTTCAATCAGTCAGCATTTCGCCAAGGAACACAACCATCAAATGTTTACCCATTTACGCCTTCAGTGCTTTGCTCAGCTTTTTCTGGCCTGGAAATCCAACTCGGATCAGCAAAAAGACAAGAACATCCGCAAAAAAACGGCTGCTTCTTTCCATCATGCAACCAAAAAAGAGTGGCTGGTTGGGAAGCGGGCTTTGCATCGCGTTTCTTCGGTGCCATGCAGAAAATGGCTGGCAACTTCGGTCAAATCAACCTCGGCCTGGGGTTGTTTTGGATCACAGTTTTACCAGATGAGTTGAAACTTGACAAGGACGGCAGAAACTAAAGTTTGATCAGAATTGTTGCATTCAACTATTGCAAATTGGAAATCAGAAACAACTTTGCAAATGTCAAACAAAGTTGTTCCTGCTGTGTCTCTACTGTGTCTCCTTGTGGAAGTTCCTGACGTGCTGTGAGCCCACTTTGAAGTGCAAAACACAGAACCTTCTCAAACGTTTGGGTCCTCAAAGTGAGCCCAAACCGGATCTTCATTCCACCCAAATCCATTCTTTGTGGGGTCGCTGATGTTGAAACCCATGCAAACAAATAACTGCTGTAGTTCCTGAGCACCGGCAACATTCACCCACCGTTTTGCTGTGACCAACCTTGCTCCACTCAAAGGCCGCTAGCCAGCGGTTGATTCCGATCAGGCAAACAGTCAGGAAGGTGTGCTCCCCTAAGCGAGCTGAAGTAGTGCCCTCAGCTCAAAGCAGGGCCTTAACACACGTCCGTTGTTTTCTTCAGGGCTTGATTTGGATGGCAAAGAGACGGGAGGTCCCGGAGGTCCACAAGCCCATGGAATCATAGGAGGGTCTATTGATTTCCAAGTCAAATCCGCAGGCGGGGTGACGGTTGGACGCAAACTTCTGTACCTGCGGTGTCGCTCCCGCGCTGGAGCGACACCAAATGCGGAACACAACCAGCCATTATGTAAGGCTGTTGCTCAATATATACGCCTCTTGTGAACGACTCGCCTTACAAGTTTTGGGGCGACGTTTGGGTTGCAAAGTGTTGCAAACACCTGGTTCTGAAGATGAAGACTTCCTTTGGTTTTTAGACACTGCATGGTTCAGAGCGTTCAAAGATAACGAGTGAATCGAACCGTCTGAGCCAGTGTCCATCTCAACTGTGTCCATGACTGGAGTAAGTCCTGTATTTTGGGGCACTTGAAGGCACCTTTATTGTTACTAGTAGTAAGGCACTTGTTCCTAGTAGCTTCTTGTTACTACTAGTAAGGCACCTGTTACTACTAGCGTGGCACTTGTTACTAGTAGCACCTTTGTCTTCAATGGAGCCGAACATCTTCGTTCGTCCCGAGCCGTTCACTCACTTCATTTCACTCAGGTTTCTTCTGAGCATGTGGCGGCCTCACACGAACTCTTATCCTGAGTGTGTCTCTCCTCGCGGAGTGAGCCGGATGTAGTGCCCTCCGTGGATCCAGCCAAACTGGGAGTGAAGTCGTTCCGTGCAAGCAAGAGCAGGACTCCGTGCCTTACATACTAAACCAGTACTTCGCCCAGGCTCTTCTTGTCTTGATTGTCCCTCTCATGTGGTTTCCCCGTCATTCGGGTCCTTTCATTTCATCCGTCTTACTCTTTTGCGTACACATTGGTACCGACCTCAATGTGTATGTGCACTTGCACTGCGAATCTACGCTTTTAGGCACCCCAAGTCCTCGGTACAAGGCGGTCTGGTTCATCGGTTGTCCCCGGTCATTTGGTTTCCTTTTGATCACCCCCACCTGCATCGCGCACTTTCCAATGTCCTTCCTTCATGTCCTTCATGTCCTTTCACTTGTTCTTTTTGCGCGCGCGCGCGTGTATTTGTAACCCTTAACAGCTCGCACAGCCTTGGGTGTAGGACTGCTTGGGCTGTGGAGGGTGTCGCTAGAAGCTGGAACGCAATCAACTCCAGAAGTGATTCCAGTCACACTCTTTGCAGCGACTTGCGGCACGCCAGCTCCAGCACGTGAACCGGTGCAACAGGGAGGTACATGGGTTGGTCGTCGAAAAATCACCATTTTTGCAATGCCACTTTTGGTTTCAATCACACTTGGAAAAGGAGAGCCTTGCCATTGCAGCCAGGAGAGTTGTTGTGGTAGACTAAAGGTGAAGCTGAGAGATGCGGTGAAATAAATTGTTTGGAGAAACTTGTCGACTGGAGCGCACACGCTACCAGCCCTTTCCAGTTGCCTGGCACAAAGGAATTCAAGCCGAATAAAGTTTTTCCGTCGAATGAATGCAATCATTTATTAATTCGTCACACAAACCATTGCATGAGATAAGAGTCCAAAAGGTGAAGGGTTTGCCTTTGATGCCTCGGACTCTGGACTCCACAGCTATTTCTTGGGGCCTAACCCTCCTCCTTCAACCCTCGAGATCGGGGCTCTAAAGCCTCTACACATATCCGCCACACCGTCAGGGTTTGTCCGTACTTGTTGCCATGTCTTTTCCGCCTTCATTTTATTCCTCTCTTTTGCGCACGCTTATGTCTGCTCCTTATTGAGTTTGCACGCGCGTGGCTGTGGAAACCAGGTTGCGAGGTGTCTCTGGCTTCACTGGTTTGTTTCACCTGGTTTCCGTGGGGCGCTAGGATGTGGCGGGTTGCATTTGGTTTCACCTGAAGGTTTCGATCTTCAATTGTTTTCTGCTTAGTGATTCTGAGCCTGATGCTCATGCGCCCTTCGTAAGCGAAAAGTAAAGTTCCTCAGAACGCTACTCCACTCGCAAGTTTGCTTGACCCAAACCTGGCCTGTGGTGCTTGTGATTTTTGGTTTGAACAAGTCATGGTTGAGGGAAATTTGTTTCGGACATTGCTGCACTTCAGTTTTTACTGCTCCTGTATGTTGGGTTCCTCAGGTTTCAAAAAGGGTTCGAAGAAGGAGGGTTGAGGGCGAAGCAGCCAAAAGAGCAGACGCTGGATACATACAGCATACTGTCTGGCGAAGTGTGGTGGTGGATCAATTGTTTTTTACCAAAATGTGTAACTGTCGTTGACAGCGAAGGTGGGCGTTGCCAAAGCAAGTAACTGTCATCGAAAGCGACGGTGGTGCGTACCTGTCGTTGACAACGACCGTGGAGGTTGCCAAAGTGTGTAACCGTCGTCGAGAACGAAGGTGGACGAGGTCAAAGTGTGTATCTGTCGTCGACAACGCCTCAAAAGTGGGCACTTGGCACCGCACATGTAGTACGAGAAACAGGTTTGCGAACTGTGGCTATAGAACTGGCAGCTGCTGCTCGGGGCTGTGGCAACTTTGTTGGAAATCATGCTGGTGTAAATGCCGCGTGTGGCTGGGGAGCGGGATAATTGGCCGTGCGCGAGGCTTGGTGTTACATTGTTGTATCCTTTTTGGTCTGTGGCACACCGTGTGGCGAAACTACGTTTGTGATGCCGCTTTGCCACGCGGTTTTGCGCGGCCTCGGTGGAAAGTGCGTTTGCGTAGCTCCGTGCCATTGGGGGAAGGAAAACACGCTGGTGTTAACGCGGCGTGTCGCTGGGGAGCGGGATGATTGGTGATCCCCACAAGGCTTCGCATTGGCACCATTGTGATCATAATCGCTACTATCACCACCATCATCATCCTCATCCTCATCATTTTCAACATTATCTTCGTTGCATTCCTCATCCTCACCTGACAAACCGATGCGGCCTTTTGAGCCTGAAGCGCTACGCAGTACATGGTGTAGTTTTCAACTACCAAACTGCGCATTGATAGATCCATGTGTACCCCACAAAACGCTCGACACCCCGCCTCAAATTTTGCGGGATCATTTCCGTGAAACTTGCCTATCTACATCAACTATGTAGCACTGACTTGGTCTAGGCAAACTCTGTATGAGATAGTCTTTGATCATCCAACTATGAAACGTGTCCAATCATTCTACTGAAGTTCCATGCACAAGGTTCATGAATTATTTTCTCTTGTACATGGTTCAGCTCTTTCACGTACTACCGTATTGTCCAAATAAATTGTCCTACGCTGTCACACCAGCTTTTCACATCAAAACAAATCTCAATTTTTGAGCCCTTCAATACTCTTGCAATCTTCCTTCTTCCTTCTTCCTTCTTCCTTCTTCCTTCTTCCTTCTTC
>CAXAMN010026917.1:586517-599273 GCA_963970005.1 Durusdinium trenchii
CCTTCTTCCTTCTTCCTTCTTCCTTCTTCCTTCTTCCTTCTTCCTTCCTCCTTCGTCCTTCCTCCTTCCTCCTTCCTCCTTCTTCCTTCTTCCTTCCTCTTCCTCCTTCTTCCTCCTGCTCTACCTGGATTACCGTGAGGTCCAGTGAGCCTCGGATTGCTGGTTCCCAGTCGTCATAGGTGTAGATGGTTTGAACACCATGTAAGAGGGCAGCAAGTACTTGCAGGGCCCCTGGCATTCCTTGCATGTTCAAAGGGCAGGCATGGTAAGGTTGGTGGCTCTTTTTTTTCGCCACGTTTGCCCGCATAAAACATTCCTGGTCATAATCTAGGTTGCGCCCTTCTCCGCTGAGAAAGGTAGACTCCCCATGTATGACAACGCAGTGCTTGGCTGCGGCACCTGCCACTTTGACTGCCGTTTCTGCATTGGCCTTTTTTCCAGCAATGTCAAAGTAATTGCGTTGATTTTGAGCTCCTTCTCGAGTGGTTGTAAGGGCCAAAATGCCATCGTTTCCGGCCCCTGCTCTTGTCAGCTCATCTCCTAGGTGCTGGTAAACCCGCACCGTAGGGCTGTTCTTGGGATCCTTTCTTGCGTCCACGTTTGGCGAGGCATGGCACACTGGACGAATCGCAGGCCAGAGGCAATCAGAGCGCTCAAGAAGCGGACTACCTAACGGCGACTACCACCGGCTTCAAAGGTGGCAAGAAAGGTGGCAGCAGCTCAAGCTCGAAACCTCGCACGGTCCACTTCACTGTGAATGAGCATGACCAGAACCACGACGTCGAGAAGGGTGAGCTGCCCAACATGGCCCTCATGGCCCACCACAACGTGCCACCACCTGCCGATCTACAACAAGGAGTTGTGATCGCCATCATCCAAACCTTCTGCGGATGAGATGCTTGAGGCAGCACTTCAAAGAAGCTGCATCAGCCCACCGAACAAGACCTTCGAGATCTCGCACTGGATGAGCAATGGAGCCTTCCACCGCGTCGTGAACGCTTCCAATGTGTCTGGTCGTCGGTCACGACAAGGCACCTGCACCTGCGACTCCGGGAGAATGTCTTCATGAACGGACCACCCCACCAGACCCAGGTCAAGTGTCTGGATTACATGGTGCTCAGCAAGGTCAAGAAGGACCGCTACGCCCACATGGAGACGAAGGACATCGACGAATGTCCTCATGACAACAAGGACCACCAGGGCACTTCAGCCACCACATGGCAAGGGCTACAAGAACTGTGGCAAGAAGGAAAGTGGCTTCAAACAGCCCGGCACATCTGGACGATTGGGTTCAACGGCCCCGTCGTCCCCCTTCATGTGGCACCACCTGGACGACCACCATGGCCCAGCAGAGATGTGGTGAACATGATGAGGGAACGCTCTCAGCATTCAGCGAGATGTTGGACAAGATGTCCCTTCCAGCCACCTGGACATCATTGCTGCCGAGAGCTGGTCTTTTGGAGTTGATTCACAAAGTCCGGTAACAGAGGCAACATGGTCTCCAATGACTGCAGCAGCCAATGTCTCACGCTCCAGATCTGAGAGGACTTCATCAGGCACAGCCACACCATCACCTGGAGGACCCGCACTCTGAGGTGGACTTCGTGGACCGGATCGATCTGGAGAAACTCTCTCAGGTGACCTTCCCAGCAAGAAGCGTGGACTTCCACTTCACTGACGTCTACGGCATCTTCACCAAAGCACTGCATCGAGGAGGAGGACACCCTCAACAACAACCTCGACCTCACCGAGTGCAGCGTCAAGGTGATGACCAAGAACCAACGCAAGATGGTCGAAAAGGCCGTGGAGGTCATGGGCAGTTTCAAAGGAGCCAAAGTCACAGTCATTTGTAGACTGTCTTCAAATGTCCTCTTAGCTTCTTAGAAGCACATCCACTCTTCTTGAAAGAGTACATGACTGTACCTTGTCATCTCCAAACCACACAAACTGCAAGGAAACTGCATCAAACAGTCTCTAAAGACATCGTGCTCAACCAAAAGGTTCTTCAAGCAGTTCCTAGCCACAAGTTGCCACTTCAAACATCCTCCTGCTGAGGTGGTCAAGGTCAAACACAAAAGAGCACAGACCTCCACTCCAAAAAACAAAAATTCCCTAAAGAAGCAAGCACTGGGTGTGATTGAGAAGGAAGACATGGCCATGTGGACCAGTCTCAAGACGCCTGCACCTGGACATCGCAAGCATGCTCCACAACCACGAGGATGCAAGACCTTCCTGAAGGAGATCTTCGCAGGCGCAGCGACTCTGACGCTGGTGGCTCTAGCCTGGGGGCTGACCGTGGGAGAGCCAATCGACATCCTTCACAACCCGGACCACGACGTCCTCAAGCACGACAACCGGGTGAGGATCTCGCAGCAGATCGGAAAGATACAATTAGGGCCAGCCAAGCCTTTGTCTTCGGTGTGACTGTGCAAGGACAGCGACTGGAGCAGATCATCAGACAGGGGCTCCGGAAGGCCTGGCTGCTGCCCAGTGCAGGCAAAACACAGTGCACCATAGGCAGGCCCTGCAGGGTAGTTCCTGGCATTCCGGCCGCACCATGCACAAGGGGAAGTGCGGCTGACTCGTCCCCTGAGGGGGAGCCATAGGTCAGCATCCTCCCCTAGTGCCCACCTTACGACTGCAAAGCGGGGGACAGCCCCAACTTGTGACACTGGTGTCTGCGCCAGCCACTCTAAAAAGGCAAAAGACGGCCCATAAATCCACCCATTGCGAGATATTCGAGAGGAGAGATGGACCACAGACTCATTAACTTGGCATGCAATTGCATATTGTTTAAATCTATCCAGGAAGCGCCGTATGTTATGCGGAGCCTCCCGAGGCTGGTCAAGTAGCAGAAGCAATTGCCTGACTTCATCTGGGGATGCTGCCAATACTTCCAGCAGGCATATACTTGTCGTCGGTAGGATTCATCAGAGTCTCTGCTAAAGGACGGTAGAGTACCATGCCCTTGCCGAAGGTAGCAACCAAAGAGCGACACTGCATGCATAACGCAGGGGTCAAGGAGCGGGCCAAGTCGTAACCAACGACACAGACCTACTAGTTTGTGTTGTGGAAACCAGCGCCTTCGAAGCAGGAAGTCAGCCATAGCTCGGTATAATGGCGCTAGCACATGTTTGGGGAAATATCGATGCGTTTGCACGTAGTAGAAGAGACTGAGTGAGAAGGCATTGAAATAAATGATTTTGGCGTGAATACTCAAATTGCCTTTATTGCCAGCAGCAATTCTCGCACGAAACTTTAATAGCTGTTTGGAGAGAAGGGAGGGCATAGTTCGCACTAATGGATAATATTCCATTTGGTCTGCATCAATGCTGCAAGTCCATCCGGTGTGTATTGTAAGTCCCAGGTTGACCGTCATTGACACAATACACTGACAGCCTAGTCCAGCTTGATCAACACAATATAATTGGGGGAAGGAGAAAGCATCGCTTGTAAGCAGCTGAGTTTTAGACCGACACGAGCACGGACTGGCAGCAAGACGCAGAAGGAGGGAGTGGCCATGTTGTACCCAATCATGGGTTTGACTGGTGCGGAAGAGGGCACAATGATCCCCATGGCGAAGGACAAAATAATGCGCATATGAGGGAATATGCCGGATGGCACACGAGACTGTGGGTTCTCCCTGTTCGTGCCAGGGAAGAAACGCACCAGCGACTTCTTCAAATCTTAGTAATTCCTGCTCGGGAAGGGGCTTTGTGGAGAGCCCTACATACCAACACTCATGTGCATCCATGATGACCCCAGCAGTAGCCCATGAGTCGATATAGGAGAAGACTTCCTTGATCCACTGTGGATCATTCTGCTGCCCAACAATAGTGGTGTCATCAACATACCCTGCAACAAGAAGGACCCTTGGTATTTGATGCAAAGCAACAAAAAAAGGGATCCATTGCCAGGCAAAAGAAGTATACCCAGCTTGACCTGCCCATGTCAACGCCTGAGTGTACTGCGCGTGATGGAAGGAGTCGACCTTGGACTTTATGTCTTATTCGTCTTCCAAAAAGAAGGTATTTGGCGAGCTGAAGTACCCATGGAGCACACTGCCTTATATGGAGTATATGAAGAATCCAATAGGCATTTACTCGCTCAAAGGCTTTGGACAGATCTGCAAAGAGCGCAGAGGCGGGAATTGCTCCCTCCAACATTTGCTGAACTTCAAGCACAGCCTTTTGAGGTTCTCGAAAGGAGTTGAGCATGGTTTGAGCTGGGTGGAAGCAGTGACGAGTCACACGGAAGAGAATAGCAGCAGTCGTGCCATCTTGGAGGCGATCCAAGGTGTCTGGCATGCCTAGTGGACGAAAGAAATCAGTGGGACCTTGTTTTGCCTTTGGGATCCACACTCCAACTTGGACTGGGGCCGGTAGAGTGCAGGACAGCATGCGGTCAAAGTCATCTTGTAGGATGGCCGCAGTGTGATAAGGGAGCATACGCCACAGGGCATATGGGAGTCCATCAGGACCAGGGGCAGAATCCTTGGTAAGCAGAAGATGTGCAATATAATCATCAGCTGTTGGCTCAGGTATAGAGGGCCATGGCTGTGTTTGTTGCCTGTATGTATTCAGCGTACGGGACCATAATGGATCGTACCGCACGGGCGGTCGAAACCAAAATGATCGGGTCGCAAGCATGGCATCATCATATTCTTGTGCAGTTTTGCATTCGGCCCCGTTACTCTGTAATAGCGGACCATGATAGAAGGTTCCTCTTGGACAGACAGTTTTGAGGCGATCCCAGAAAAGGCGCTGCCGCCTCGCTCTTCGTACTGCGTCAGTGCTTTCTTGTCCAAAAGGGAGACTGGATACTGTGGCAGTAGCGACTTCAGCGGCTTGTAATGCAGATGCAATGAGCGTAGTTGGCACTAGAGATTTCTCATGTTGCTGTGGCCAAGTTTGTAACAAATCTGCTAGTCCACTTTGCTCATATAAATGCTGGAGATCTTCACGTCCTACATGGAGGGTCGCTTGACTTTTGCCAAGGAGCTTATAGAACTTCTTGAGTGGTGTCAGGCGTTTGAATGAGTTCGAGAAAGTTCTCCACCAGCTCCAGACTAGAGCTCTAGTGTGCACCGACATGGGTGTATTGCTAGGGCAAGTTTCTGCAGCAAGAAGTATTCTACGACGTAAGTGGTGAAGTGCTTGCTGCCGGGCTTCTTCGGTTGTCATATTGGCACATACAGTAGGGTCCAGAAAGACTTTAGTAGGTATCGTATGGTGATTCTCAGACTGCGGGTGGGGTGTCAGTCTTGGTTTCATTTTCAATGGCACCCGAATGAGTTTATGATGACACGTTTGAATTCGATATCTGCCTGTAATCTGGACATGTAGTTGCGCCGCATCTAAAAAGATACTAGGTACCAGCACTCGATCAAGAGGTGATTCTATCATATGACCTTGTTGGTTAGTATATTTATATGTCGGAAAGGTCGAATCGACATCAATGAACCCACCTTTGCTGAGAAAGTCCTCCCAAATTTGCGGGTGGTGCTGATCACAGCGATTGAAGTCACCACCAACAAAGACAGGATGTTCATCCAGTGCTAGGATGGCCTGCAATATCCGGCTTGCCAGAGTTTGTTGGCTATGAGGCGGTAGGTAAACTGAAACAATCCAGATCTGGCAAGCTTGGAAGGCTATACAGGCAGCAACTGCATAGTGATCAACAAGAATTTTTTGGTGGCAAATATTCCAACCAGGCGGAACGAGAATGGCAACCCCTGCCTGTGGGTTAGGGTCTTGTTTCGCTAAAGCAGCAGCAATGCGGATATCCGGCCACGTGTGCGCAAGGTGCTGCAGTTGTACTTGTGTCCATTTAGTCTCCTGTAGAAGGACTGGTGCAGTTTTTAATAGCGAACGAATGACCCATGTTTTGTGAGCATTGCTACAACTATCTGGATACCAGCTATTTAGGTTCCAGCTATAGAGACAACGAATGGAAACTGGAAGGTTGGCAGGGCGCTGAAGCCGGAATTCTAAAATTTGTTTGCATAAGTTCCAGAAATTCCATGGGATGCGTTGCACCGTCGCAAGATCATTGGACATGACTGAAGAGGACAAGGCAGGGGTAACATATTCATTTGCATTCCTTGTCCGATGATCACGGAGGAGTCGCAGCAGAGTACGCATTGCATCATCCAAATAGACCTGCGGATGGAAACCACATGCAATGGCAAGGTCACTTGTCTTGATGCGTCTATATGCAACTTTAGGAGAGAGAAAATGAATTAGGAAATGCAGTGAGGAGACTTGCGTGATCGATCTTCCACAGTATTCACGACAAGTTAACCAGTAGAAAGCCCTGAGTCCAGCCGAGATGGTACGCTGTATAAGACGGAGAGTGCCTAAAGGCATACGAGCAAGAGTCGTCATGACTCAGAGAAGTGGGCTTGCGCCCTTTGGAAAATAATGCTTGCTGGTTCTCCGTGAATACAGACATAAATACCATTCTCGACTGTAAGGCTTGGGCATTCATCAACGGGCGTATCTTGGAAAAGTTGCGTTCCAAATGTACGTACTGTGTGTTCTACTGGTAAGTTTACGGCTGGTTGCTGACTGGTAGCACAGAAAGTAGCTAAATAGTCCAACTCACTGCTTGCACGGGCAAGCGTGGTTTGACAAAGGAACAGAATGCAATAAGCATACGGTACCTCAGCAGACCAGATGGAAGATTGTTTACTGGGGCATAATGCCTGTGCAGTTGACGCATGGACCTTCAGCTGATAGTTTTCAATTTGGCCTTCTATGAGAACTAAGGGCAGCAATTCAAGGTCTTTGTGGCAATGATTAACAAAGGGGTGACTGGCAAAGGTGTTTGCCCGAGCCACAGCACCTTGCATTAGCCTCCAAAGCGCACAGCCACGTTCTTGGAAAGCATATAGGAAAGGCACTTCTGCAAAACATGTGCTGGGTCCTTTTTGAATAGCAATACCAACTACACTTCCAGCTACATTCGTAAATAACGTGTAGTCTTGGCAAGAGACAGCACAAGCTCGTAATGGAAGCGGTTGTCCACCATACTTAAAAATCATAATGTCAAGTGTTTCGTCAAGCCTGATCAAATAGATATTGGTAACTTCCGGAGGGCCAAGATATTGCGCGTGAAGCGGTTTGGATTTGTAGTCAGCAACTAGAAAACCTGATTTCCCCACAGAGCAGCTTCCTACAACACTGCGTAAGAAGAGAAAGAGACGTGCCAAGACTTGCTGTAAAAAGAACGCATGCTGATAGGTTGCTAACAGAGGGGCTGAGCTTGTTCTTCCCAACGCTTCAGCAATGGTGCTTGTGAAAGGTAACCACTGCGGTACCGCAATGAAGTCAATATAATGACCAAGGCCAGCTTGTTTGAGGAAATTTCGGAATTGCATCGTACCAATAGACTTTAGTCTCGAGGTAGCTTGACTTTGTTGGTCTCCCTGAATGGCTTCTTTGGTCAAATATGGTGGTGGGATGTTGCCAACCGTAGGTTGTGCGACAACAGGCTTTTCGAGCGGTGACGTGACAAGAGATCCGTAATCAATGTGCCTATATGGCTCTGGTTCAAGTTCTGATTTTGGAGAATGCTGAATTCGCTCAAGGGTCTTAACAACATCTTGTCTGAACTGAATGTAATATTTACGCACAGTATCAGGATGTGCAATGTTGGTCATACTTGGTTGTTTGCCTTGAACCCATTCTTTTAGGTTCTCTGGTGTGCCAATTGCAATGCTAATAAGTTTGGGGTGAAAAGAATTGCCAACGAAGGACCTAATCGTGCGACACGTGAGCAAGTAGCTAAACTTCCTGATATTTGCAAAGTTTTGGCTGAGACCCGAGACTTGAAGAACTTCTTGATCCGTGAGAAATCTGAAAGGCATCTCAATACTTTGATTATGGAATAATGGTAGGACATCTTGCAGAGCAAGATCCTTATCTTTGTTGGATGCGTTCATCGCAAAAGTACGGAGAAAATGCATCCAAGCAAGAAGATAGATTGGTGGAATAATTGCATGCCATTGAAAGGCAGGAATGCCTTTTTCATCACTAAGGTTGGCTAAAAAAGCAAACCGATCACGAGTGCTCCAATGGGAGACACGCCACAATAGAGCTGCTGGATGATAGCTTGACCAACTATAACGAAGAGCAAGGTCACTGATTGTTCTAATGGGGCGCATGAAAGGTCGTATGTGAACTTCTCGTAATGTACCTCTTTCTTGAAGAAGAAGAAGAGGGCTCCAGTCATTTGGCCAAGCAACATCCGGAGCGTGATGAACTTGCGCTTCAATAGCTTCATGAGAGGTATTGTTCTGAAAAAAAATTCTGCTTCGTTTGGCTGGCGACAATGTTGAAGTACACCAAGTGAGATCATTCTTCTGAAGGTGTTTCAGCCCAAGACATGCTCTGATGAAGCAAAAATGTTCAGTACGCATAGAGCCTGCATTCTCTACGAGGAAGCGTATGCGGTTACTAGGAATGACAGTAGTGAGCAGGTGAAGAGCAAGGTGTATTGTGAAGAAGAGTACACTTGCTGGGCCACAAATGCCAAGGAAGCCTTGATCTCCTCCAGCATATGTCAAATCAGTGCAGGGGCTACCCCCAATGACATAGAAGTGACAATCAATGCAAAGAGCAGTAAATTCCCGCAGCAATCGTGCATTGTCAACAAAGAGGTTGTCATCATCATTGGCATAGTAAAAGGCTCCTCCTCCTTTTGAGCTGTGTTGCCAAACCTGATCAACAGAGATGCCATGTTTTTCTCCAACTAAGTACAGTAATGTTTCATCTTTTTCACAGAGAATGCATGCTTTTGGGCGATATCCAATTTTCGATTCAATAATATCGACCGAGGACCCACAACCATCAAACATACTTAAAATGGCATATGGCGGCTTGGAGGCTTCTCCACCCTAAGGAGTTGACAAAGCTTTCCACGAGTACGGACGCCGTGTGGGCATGGTGCCCAGGTCATCATTGAAGGAAAGGAAATACAGTCAGATGGTGGAGAAAAGGACAAAGACAACCCAACAACAAACAAAACAAAACCAACCACAGCCCACAGGCCGAGACTCCACCATCAAGTAGTATTTCCTCTGTACTAGGGTGAAACAAGTGAGACGCTGACTGCTGACTATCTATGGGCCTGAATTCACGAAAGAAGAGCATGGCAGCGAGGGGTTGTGCTCTAGCGAAATCTCAACGAAGTCGTCAAATGGACTTCACATCTCTATTACCAGTGACCAGCGGCCACTGCACAGAGTGGCAAATAAAAAAACCTGGTCACAATGCAAGTCCCGGGCATTGGTATGCTCTAACGCAGGTCTGATCCTTGCCTAAGTGGATCAGTGGTTGCTATGCTGATCATGCCGTGGAAAAATCCTTTCTTGTAGCACAACCCTTGCAACTGGTTGCACATACAAGTCAAGAGGCATAGTAGTTGGTAGTGTTCAGGCAGTGGCGGCCATAGCAAACGACGAAAGCCTGCAGGTAAGGGTGCGAAAGTCTCACCCCCCCGAAGGGAGGTCATCTCGGCACCCTTCGGCACACAAAGGTGCCAAAACGGGGTGTGCCCTAACTTTGAGAAATGCTGCGTCATTGCAAAAGCATTGTTCTGTTGCGCGCAAGGCCCGTGTGAAACAGGTGAGACCGTGGACCTATCCTAGCATGGTATATGTGCCTCTTTGTACAAAATTGGTAATGTCGGACATCAACAGAGGGAACTAAGGTTCCCCCTGGGCATCCTCCATTGCCACTCTCTACCACCCGCCTGTTGGGAACGAGGAGCTAAGGCTCTCATTCCTATTGGCTCACTGTATCGTGAATGGCGAAAAGAAGTTGGCGACTCTACTCAATGTTTGCACATTTCACTTGACGTAGCTTCCTGGCGGAGTGCTTATGCACCATTCCCGCCGCGAAAGCATTGCTAGCCTTTGGTGAAGGTTCTAGAAAGTCTTATCTCCATAAATCATTGGCATCGGCCGGCAAAACTCGGTGCCATTCGGGCTGATCGAGTTGCTCACATTTGTCAAAGGCATTGGGTCGGGCATATGTCCCTCGCCATGTTTTACTTTTTCCTTGCTTGCATATTGCTCGAAGTTGCGTGCAACCTGCAAAAGCGCATCGCGCCATGTAAAGCAGGGATGGTGGAGTGGAACCTCCTATAGCGAGGTACACTTAGGAAAGGCTTCTTGCTCTATGATCCTCAAACTGCGGGAAAGGCAGAGTTGTTGCAGCTGCGTGCAGCCTGTTGTACAAATGTGGGCATGTTGGTCTCTGAGCAGTGACGACACCTGGCTGACACTTCTCTCCTTTGGAGAGGGCAGTCGGATTGCTTTGGTGTGGCGCACTTGCTACTTGACATTTACGATATGGCTCTGATGAGCTCAGGCCATGTCCGTGCACTAGCAAAGGCGACTGTGGCCGGTCAAGGGCACGGAGGTGGTGGACATTGCAAACAAACGTAGCTGCAGGCAACCTACAGACCTGCATGGACCTGGTGAAACAGGTGAAACCGAAATATTCCCTAGCATGGTACTTTGCGCCAAGATTGGCTGAGTGCAGACTCCCCCAGACGAAACTGAGGTTCTCACCTAGCTCACTTGCAGCGAAAGGTTTAGACACTGTTGGCAGGCAATTTGTTGAAAGTCATGGCCACCAATGGAGGCATCAGTGATTCCCCGATCACGTCCTTCTCGACATTGGAAGTTGGCCACAAGATCCTGGTATGAACACAGGAAGCGCTAAGCATGACAGGGCCCTCCCTAATCCATGCATTGTTTACACCTCCTGGAATGAATAATCGCGTAGATCATAAGGGGTACGACAACAAACGCACGTGCTCCGGTGGAGACAGCATGCGAAATTGTAGAGCTAACCTTAGCATCCATGCCAAAATCATCTACTTCAAAACGTTAACCCTGAGTCTGTTCTATTACTCGCAATCTCATCGATACTTTTCCCCTCCACTGCTGAAGCCAATCTATCAGGAATGAGTGGCCTCAAGGGCTTCGACATAAGGGATTTAGACATTGGAAGTTGGCCACCAGATCCTGGTATGAACACAGGAAGCGTGAAGCATGCCATGGTTCTCTTCCTAAACCTTGCATTACTTACACCTCCTGGAGTTAAACGATGCGTAGAGCGTGCAGTTCATTGGGCTGAAACTGAGAAATGCTCCTCCTGTTTGTCTGCTCAATTGGCGCAACACACTCTTTATATTTACCAATTCGTTTAGGTTGATAGGACGGCAAGCCTATACTTCTGAACAACTTGAGTATTGCATACTCAAAGAAGGGAGCCTTGCCAATCATGCTCTGCGACAGTCTGCTTTAGGTCACTGGGACTCTAGGTCTCTAAAGGAGAGGCCTCTGCAAGACAAAACTCAAGTGTCACGGCATGTCCTTCATTCCCTAATAGACAAAGACGAAAGCCTTTTGGTTGATACCCTTCATCCTTACTGAAACAAACACGAATGCACTTCGATTGATGGGACGGCAAATCTGTGCTTCTGGATGGCTGATAAATGTACGTGTCTACAACCCAAGTTCGCGGCTGCATTAGTTTAGCAGGAGACGACAAATTACGCCCGTAGCTTACAAGACAACAACCTGTGAGTCACAGTGTTGGTGGCTTAGATTTCTTGCAACCTCCCTGCAAACCAACAGGTAAAACATGAGTACTGCATACCCGAAGAAGGGAGTCTTGCAAATCATACCCTTCAACAGTCTGCTTTCGGTTCGCTAAGACTCAAGATCTCTGAAGGAAAGGCCTTGGTCTTTGCAAGACACAGCTTCAGCTTAACGGCATGAGTTGTCCAGTTGTCCTGCTGCCCCCCCACCAGTAGACAGGAATGGCCAGGCGTACTGTGGACAGTGACTGAGGTCACCTCTTTGAAAGGGCGGACTGCGGACTGTAGACAAAAACGGCAAAACGACACTCGAGACAACACTTAGGATAATCTCCAAGGCACAAGGCGATGAACGAAAGGACTTAAGGCTATTAGCCGATGAATATACATTGCCACGACCAAACTTCGCGGCTGCATGTGACCGGCAATAGACGAAATTTGCGCCTGCAGCTTGCAAGACAAATGAATAGAGAAAAAATAAAGTTGAGTCACAGTATTGGTGGTTTAGTTTTCCTGAAGCCTCCCTACCAACAAACAGGAACAACTTGAGCACTGCATCCTCAAAGAAGGGAGCCTTGCCAATCATACTCTACAACAGTCAGCTTTAGGCTCTCTAGGACTCGAGGTCTCTGAAGGAAAGGGCTTTGCAAGACAAAACTTAGGTGGCACGGCATGGGTTGTCCTGTTTTCCTGCAGCTCCCCCTCTAGCAGACAGGAATAGCTTATAAGGACAGCACGCGCGAAGGACAGAGTCACGCAGATCATACCCTGTGGCTGGCCGCCTTGGGCAGGCCAAGCATTTCACTGACATCCTTCATTCCCCAATAAACAAAAACGACAGCCTATGGGACGGCAACTGTGCTTCTAGTTGGCTGGTGAAATTTCAGAGGCCCTGCGCCTCTCGGAGGTCCAGTAGGTAGGTTGAAGTTGGCACTCCTTGGTGCCATGGCGTGCGAAGAGTCGAATTTACAGAGGCCCTGCGCCTCTTAGAGGTCAACATGGGTAGGTCGAAGTAGGCGCTTCTTGACGCCTTGGCGCGCGAAGGGTCGAATTTACAGAGGCCTTGCGCCTCTTGGATGGACGCCTTGGCGTGCGAAGGGTCGAATTTACAGAGGCCCTGTGCCTCTCGGAGGTCTAAGT
>CAXAMN010026917.1:625940-643114 GCA_963970005.1 Durusdinium trenchii
ATGCGGAATGGCAGCGAAGGGTCGGGTGGTACTGCCATTCACAATACCTAGCTGACATGGAAGCCCTATATGCTGAGCGTGCAGGGTCGAGGCTTGACATCTTCTATAGCAGGATGAACCTCACCAACCCCATTCAAGCCATACAAAACGACCAAACGGAAGATGAACAAGATCCAAACAAGAGCGCAAAAGACATGAACACATCAAACTAGATAAGCCGATAACCACACAGTACAACGCTGAGTTGCAGAGAGCACCATAGGGAGGGATTGCTGCGCATAGTAAAGAATTTTCGTGACGGATACATGAGGAGGTTGCAGAGTCACCCCCCCCAAAAAAAAAGCAATACCTTTGGAAGCGTGACAAACCTGCCTCATCGCCGTTGCGAATCTACAATCAATCACAAATGAACAAGTTGCAGTTCTTGGCTCAATCAGTTGTAGAAGGACTCCACTATCCATGGAAACTGTGGAACCTGCCTGTCTCTCTGGGGCTAGTACCCCTATTGAGAATGAGCCGGTTATGGACTGCTGTTTGGCGCTAACAACCCTCTCGGGCAAGGCAATACAACTTTCACTCAGTGTTGCAAAATTCGATCGATTTGAGGACCTCGAGGACCAGGTCATGGACTATCTTGTCTCTGTAACGGACCTCGCTGTTTTCGGGTGCTCAATAGATTTTTTGCACCTTGCCACACGGACCCACCGAGAGAACCCAATATGGGACAAGTTGCAGGAAAGCAAGGAATACTGCATAATCTTTAGGGACTGCAGTGAGACCCTCCACACTCAGGAACTCCTAGAGGGGCGTCCCGTAGATGCTGTCCCACTTGCTATCCATGTCCCCATGAACCCAGAGGAAATAGTCCCGGAAGGGGCCTTTGCAGGTGTACCGCGACTGCGGCATGTCAGCATAGAGTCAGGCATCAGGTTCGTTGGTGCAGATGCGTGGCAAAATTGCAGGCAGCTCCGCATTGTCAAATTACCGACCACTGTCGTGGGCATTTCAGATAATGTGTTTCGCAACTGCAAACTGCTCAACAGCGTCTCTGCCCCTGGTTGCCGGCAGTTCGGCTGCAAAGCCTTTGCGGAGTGCTGCTCGCTACAATGGATATATGCAGCAGAAGGAGCTGCCAATCGGTTTGGCGACGACACCAAGTTTGGGCACTATCTCTTTCAAGGGTGTATCAACCTGGCTGTGGTGGGGGAGTGCTGCCAACTGCTGCCAGTGACCTGGCCCTTGGCTGTCTCAGCTCTACAGGAATTACAATGCTTACGCTCACCCAAGGCTTTAAGGTCATAGGCGCGCATGCCTGTGACAGTTGTCACCTACTCAAGCAAGTTGACCTTTCTAACACGAAAGTTGAAGAAATCCAAGAATTCACTTTCGCGCACTGCACGAGTCTCAAGGAAGTTAGCTTCCCGCCGACGCTGCACACCATTCGAGTCAAGGCCTTTATGAACTGTGCAGCCCTGTTAGAGCTAGCCATACCGCCCTCGTTAAAGTATATAGGGAGTAGGGCTTTCCTGGACTGCACAACCCTCAGAAGAGTGGTCAAACTACCAGGTCGACACAGATGGCGAGGGGTTTATGCGGAAGAAAACGCCTTTGCCATCTGTCCAGAGATGAAGTGGCCACCCTGGCTCCACATGATCCCAGATATAGGATACATCTCTGGTCTTGGGTAAGGCAATCCCTTCCTGATCGTAAAGCATGTGAATTAAGTCTGAATGACTGCCCGTGCAGTTGTTCCCCTTATGGACCCATAGTAGTAGCTGTTAGCCACATGTCACAATGAAGGACTCGCATGTCCGTAGTTTGCCGCAAGGTATTTTGGCTCAACGGCAAGGGAGCGCGGCTGCATAGGGTGGTGTTGACCATGTTTGCTGACCATATGTCAGTGTCTACCTCGCAGTGGAGCGAAGAAAGGTCGATGGTTATCCATCTGATCTTAACCACACTGGCAGGGGAGGAAGCCCAGCTCATAGTTGACCTACAAGAATATGATGGTCTTCGTGAATTTGAGAATGCAGTGCTGGAACAGATTCCTGAACTTGGTACAAGCAGCACTTTCTGCTGCGAGCTGGACTTTGTCTGCCGTGATTCGCAGCAGAAGTTGGTCGATCCCATCTGGCAGACCCTGAGGGACTGCAATTGCTTCACGGTCGTGGTAAGCCCTTGCGCAGAGAAAGCTGAACATAAGGGGCAAATGCACGGAGAAACCAAAGCTCTTCGAGTCCCCTTTCGAGCCAGTGACAGAATCTACCCACAAGCTTTCTCGCATCTTGCAAGGGTACGGCATGTGCAAGTAGACGCAGGTTACCGGACCATAGGAGAGTGTGCATGGCACCACTGCCAACACCTCCAAATTGTGCATCTAGACCACACTGTTCGTAGCCTGCAAGCACGTGTCTTTAGCCGCTGCTATGCGCTACGCAGAGTTCTTGCTCCGGGTTGCAGAGAATTTGGAGCACAAGTCTTTGAAGAGTGCGTTGCCCTGCTGCAAGTAGGAATGAATAATAACACAGTCAACCAGCTCGCGCCGCAGGCAGAGCTAGGGCCTCGAGCCTTCTATAAATGCACAATGTTGAGTCACATCAGCCTTGAGCTATCGTCAGCTTGCTGCGGTGCTTGCCAGAATGCTGTTTTTTAGAAGCTGGCCTAATAGAATTGAACCTACCTCCAGGATTCTCATCGATAGGATCAGCGGCCTGTGAGCGCTGCTTGCAGCTGCAACTCGTTGACCTCTCAAGGACGGAAATCAAGGAAATCACGAGTTGTGCATTTGCGCATTGCAAGCACCTGCGAACTCTGCAGCTTCCGGGCAAACTCAGAAAGATCCAACAGGAGGCCTTTCTCAAATGTACCTCCTTAATAGAGGTTCATGTGCCCCCTACGCTGCTCTATATTGCAAGAAGAGCATTTGGAGGATGCACGCAACTCAGTCGGTTTGAGCGAACGGACCAAAGCTTGACTTGGAGAGGGGCATATGCTCGTGCAAATGCTTTTCTTCGATGTGATCACTTAGATATGCCGAAGTGGGTTCGGTGGTTGCCACGCAGCCAAGGTGATGATGATCAGTGGGCAGATGACTCCTTTGCTGCCCTCAATTAAAGGCACTGAAGGCACACTCTAGCGGCTAAGTCCCGTAGAGTGTACAAACATTTCCAAATGTGTCCACTGTCCATCAAGCAACTACCCAGAAAAGTCCAAGCAAGAGTGCCTGTCACGTGGACTGGAATAGCAATAGGACCGCGCGATACGCATGACTGCAAATGCAGCGTCACTAGTGCCTGCTAGTGCTTGCTAGAGTGTTGACTTGCGCCCGCGTGCTGGTCCTAGGAAATCTAGACTAATGTGCAGCGCTGCTTGCATTGTGTGACAGTCTTCTTGACCTGAGTAGTTAGACAGTCCCAGACTGCTACCCGTGTAGTGGATCTGGATGAGTACAGTGTACAGAACTAGGAAAACGGCGTTTCACTTCTTCTCACCCTTTCACTCATTTTCGGATAGTTAGTGGGGCCTTGCATGGATTGTTTGACTGATCTGGCCACGTTTGAAGGATGCAGTCAGAAGCTATCAGAGGATCAAGCGAGGTTTTTGCAGCATGCGGCATCTAGATGACCCTCCTTGAAGCACGTCAGGCATAGCTTGCTCTGCTGAGCTGTTGGTGAGCTGTGGATGCGTGGCGTGCTTCGTGTGCGACCTCCCCCTTTGGGGGGAGGAATGGGAGGGGCTTACCTTTTGATGCCCCCTTTTTGAACTCTGGTGGTCACCTCCCACTGCACGTCTTTCCCAGTTTTGTGGGAATTCCGGGTTTGATGGCGGTGGTTTTCCCTTACGCTGTCTACCAGGTTCCGCCCCTTTTGCTGCCTGCCTTCGAGCATGCTACCATATGCAATGTGTCCACCTTTGTACCCCATGGACCATACCAACGCATTCGAATGCATTTTGGACGGTGCACTTGTCTTCGAACTTTGGCTCTACCATGCCATGTTGCGGTGCTCGGGTTTCTTACCTACTTTCATAGTGCCTTTGGCGGCACTGTGATGCCTGCTGCCTTGTGAACATTCCCTGACTCTACACTCCGTGTGCACCTGCCCATGCATCCTCTTTGCATTCGTTGATGGACAAGAACTTCTGAGTGCAATGTTGAATTCATCGCCCCAGTCTCACCCATCCTCGTGCCTTCAAGGCCTTATGAGTTACTTTAAAGGTTGCCCTGGCGGTTTTTTTGTTGGGTTTGTTGGTTGTTTGGTTTGGGTTTGTTGCTGTTTGTTTCTGTTTGACTTGCAACCTTGCTTGTAACTCGCTCTTAACTCGACTAAGGTGACTTGTGCAAAACCTGCACACACAGCGCCTCCACTCGTGCAAAAAAAACAAGGTTCACTGCAGCACGAGCTCCACATCAACTTGGAATCGGTGAACGGCACGGTGGCATCATCAAACAGATGCTCAAGAGGATCATCCATGAGCGGCAACTGGTAGGAGAAGAGGACATCTCCATTGCCTGCTCGGAGAGCGCATCCGTGAAGAATGGATTGCTCAATGCCGCCGGCTTCACGCCACAACAATGCGTCATGGGTTTTCAACCCGAAGATCGCACCAGCCTGGAGAACTTCGATGACAACATTGGTGTGCATCAAGGCATCGCCGACCAAGATGACCCAGAGCTTGGACCTTTTGACCGGTACCAAAAGCAAAGCCTTATCAGGCAGTTTGCCAAAGAGGCCTACATCAAGGCCGACTCATGTCAGAAGATCCGCAAGAGCATGCTGAGAAAGGCAGTTCCACTTCGAGGACCTTTCACTGTGGGCAGCCAGGTTTCCTTCAAGTGAATGCACCAGACTTCAGCATATCTGGCGCATCAAGTTCAGGATCCTTCATCGAGGACAAGATGAACAATGTCTGCCAGCGCTACAAGTTCGGGAAGCTACAGCAGGACAACTTTCGCTTCTGCGGAAGAGAGATCAACCGCACCGAGAAGGGCATCTCCCAACCTGATGGACCGTGTTCGTCCCATCGTCATGGATGAGAAGCACAGGATCAACAACCTGGAGCCTGTGAACGAGAAGGTGCGTGGGCAGCTCCGAAGTGTGATCGGAAGCCTGGCCTGGCTCAGTCGAGTCTGCAGGCCTGATCTGGCCTACGCCGTCTGTCGACTCCAATCGACAGTTCACAGTGCCAACTATGAGGATGTCAAGTATGCCAACAGCATCATCAAGCTGGCCAAGAAGACGAAGGACCATGGGCTCTTCTACCCCGCCAAGGTCTTCGACTTCGAGAACCTGATGATCATCGGGATCCAGGACGCTTCCTTGGCGGCTGACTTCGATGCCAGCGGCAGTGGCGCAAAGCTTGGCCACAGGAGCCAAAGCGGACGGCTGCTCTGTCTTGCCGACCGCAGCTTCAAGGAGACCCGCATCGGCCATTTGATGTTGGTCGAATGGCACAGCACAGTGCTGAAAAGGGTCTGCAGGTCAACGCGAATGGAGGAAGCAGAGCACCTCAGGTTCGCCTACTTCGGCTTCTGGCATCCTGAAGGTCGCGGAGAAGCCTGGGAGACAAAGGCCATGGACGCCACGGACACTCTACACCGACTGTCACAGCCTCTTCCAACACGTGAACCAAAGTGGCCTGGCGACCGTCCAGGACAAAAGGCTGGCAATTGACTTGAGCGGCATTCGCCAAGTCATGTGGCGGGCAGCTGGTGAGGCTCAGGGCGATCCGCTTCTCACGGATCATTTGCCGTGCACCGCAACCACGCGGCTGCTTTGGACCAGCACGGATCGGATGCTGGCTGATCCCCTGACAAAAGGGATGAAACACCCGGGGCTACAAAGCCTACAGGAAGGGACCACTCAGGATTTGACACCAAAGAAGAATACGGGTGAGAAAATTGACCTTTGAATCACGATTGCATCCAGTTGGTGTCCAAATCCATGAGGGTTCATGAACTGAGCACGACCTTGCTCACATGGCTCAAGCGCTCGCAAAAGGGAGCGACTCGCGTTGTGCGACGTTCGACGCATCGCTTTGGCTGCTTTCACAGTAGATAGAAACGCAGCGCCCGAGACCCAATTGGGCACAAAACAGATTGGAAGAGGGTGCAATCATCGGCGCTGACTTCCTTCGCTTTGGGTGGATAGGTTCATAAGTGACCAATGCCCTGAGGTCAAGCTACGCTAATCTGCATGTTGACAAAGCTGCATATCCGGAAAAATCTCCTCCACCACCTTGCCAAGTGAAGCCTTCATCGGACGGCCACAAGCTGGCTTCAAAAAAATGCCGTGTCTGCAGGGACGACAAGTGTCTGCCGGATTGGCTGGGATCATTGCATGCGCCACGTATCGATACTGGCCAATCAGCAGGGTCTCAGGAACCACCTTCAGCGGTTTCGGGGCAACTGGACGGGTCGCGGAGACCCTGTGAATCCGAATCCGATGAGGAAGATGATGATTCACAGGACCGCTCTGCAATGTGGGTTTCATCAGGTGTATCCAGTGCCGGTGATGTAGCTAATGAAAACCATCGGAATTCAACAAGGACTGGAAATAAACCGGCAGAGGTTTGGAGAATCTTTCAAGTAGGACTGGTGGTTCTTTCAACGGCTGTTGTGATCCTCGATGTTGAGCAATTTGGGGGCGCCACTCCGATTGCACCCTGAGGAGAACCTGTTTCTGAAAAGCTAACGCCCCCAAACGCTGTCCCGCGAGTACACAGCGAGAGACGAAGACCGAGAAGCTTGATGCCCCTGTAGGAGACGTTGCTCCGGTGTGATGTGTTCATGCAACTGCGGACCCCAGCTCGAAAACGTTGCCTTGAGGGAATGGATCGAAAAATTCAGATCCAGACCATGCAGTGGACTGGGACCTGAACGCCAGGGACAATGAAGCATGGTCCTCAAAAAATAGAGGGCCATGGCATAGCTCATGGGCTCGATTGGGAGGCAAATCTGATCCAGCGTACAATCTGGCAACAGAAAATCAATTGCTTGTACCTGTACTTGACCGTTATGATAAAAAGTATCCAATGTAGACAAAAACTTTCATTCCCAATTGTGCGCTCCGTGACTCAAGAAACCCGCAGAAAGGATCCCAAATGGGACGCCCACAGTGGAAGTCTTTGAACGCCAAACCACGCCACGCAGATTGGTGTCGGAGAGGACAACCTTGTCGATGTCCATTCTCTGGGCATCCGAAAAACGCAAACTGGCCCAAGCCATGATCAAAAAGGCACCAAGTATGATGACTTCATGAATGGGGCAACTAGACATCAAGACTAAGACTCTGCGCTCCCACTGAGCCAGCACCCAAAGTGGGAGGGGTGGAGCCTCTCGGCGATCCTTAGAAATACGACTGGTCAGAAATGAATGAATCAAAGCTGACTGCACGGCGGACAGAGTGGGAATATCTGCCACGCGAAACAACCACTTCAAAGCTTTGATGGTGGAAGCGCATGAACCCCCAGCGGAGGAGCTCGATTTGGCCAGCGACATAGTGATCAACACATCAGCCAATACCGTGTCTGTGAGATCATCAAATGACACACGCAATAAGTGCAGTGTTTTCAGGAAAGTCACACATGAGGAAATGTATTTCAATGCAGTGCTGGGAGCAATCCCATCCAAAATCCTGGCTCCATGCAGATCCCTGTTGGGCGAGGTGGAAATGCTAATCCACAAGTTTGAAACTGATTGAACCCCTGCAAGCAACTGCATCCATTTGGCTAACAACAATGGACTAGCGCTGGAGTGCCTGGCTCGAAGTACCTGCCGAGTTGGAGTCTCTGTCGATCGTTTGGCAGGAAGGCGCAAGCCCTTGTCCAAGACTGGCGAAGAGTGCGATTCCAAAAGCGGTCGAGAATCGGGCACAGTTTTGGTAGAACGCATACGGTCCAAAAAATGGTCACTCCGGCAAAGACTCTCACTCTTGTGAACTTCAATGCATGGTTTTGGCAAAGGGGTTTCAAGGAACGCTCAAAACGTGGATGAGGCCCGGGCGCTATTGGTGGCGTCAAAGAAGAGGACCATGAACCCACACGCGGAATGCCAGCATGAACTACCAAATCTGATGGCTGAGGGTGAGGCAGAATACCGATCGAAGAAACCTGCTGCAGAGCCGGAACCCGAGGACTCAGCTGTCCTGACCGTGGCGGAGGTAAGGCGGCTGCCTTGCTCCGAGGTTCTGTGAAACCATCCAAAAGGGCCTGCCAATCCTCAAGGTCGGACTCCGCATCACTAATCAACTCAATAGGGGGTTGCATGGTGCTATCCACGATGATGCCGATGTTCCCAACAAGAATGATGAGAATCACCGGGCCGGTTGCGACCACAGCGTTTGGAACAAAATGCGCAATGAAATTGCGCTGATACAGGGATTCGAGGCCCGAACCCTGAGGAGTCGATGAGGGCGCCAATGCAGGATTCGGAACACGAAAGCGTTCACAATCAAAATGATTGACAGTAACGCCTGGATCAGGTCAAACGTGGGGGAGTACTCCAATCCGCATCCATCGCCCCGCGCCGATGAAAGATAAAAACAATAATTCATGAAAGTAATGACAGCATGAAATGGAAAGCATGACCTGAAGCATGAACTGAAAGCCAGCTGAAAGCCCATGCACATGTAAAAATGAAATGGATGCCTCAAATGTAAGTCCTTGATTCAAAATGTTTTGGTGCAAAGTGAAGATCCCAGCAAAACACCACTGAACGAGTACAGTAAACGTCACTCGTGTAGGAAACTCTTGTGGCACACTCTTACGGGACACTCTTGTAGGACACTCTTGTAGGACACTCTTGTGGGTCACTCTTATGGGACACTCTTGTGGGACACTCTTGTGGGACACTCTTGTGAGACACTCTTGTAGGACACTATTGTGGCTCTCCTACCCTTGTGGGACACTCTTGTAGGACACTCTTGTAGGACACTCTCGTGGGACACTCTTGTCGGACACTCTTGTAGGAATGTTAGGCAGCGCACTTTTCGAGCCGAGCGCCACGCGCGGTGAGTAGTTTTCAACTAGCAAATAGCTGCACATCAAGTGAACTCCAGATCTGTACAAAGTGGTGTGCGTGTGCACTTCAAAATGCTTTACACCTCGCCTCGATACAATGCGTTCTAGCATCTGTATCGTCTAACATGACGGGCTGTGTTGCCAAGAGTGTCTCTCTGCTAGGACACACTGAAAAGGTCTAATGGCAATTACTATCTTGACTTGTGGCCCAAAGGGGGGTGGCGAAAGCTAGGCAAAGAAAATGCTGCTTTTTCTGTCAGATCACACGCATTCCGATCAGCTGGCGCAAATCGGAACTTGAGTCAGTGGTCACTTGGATCGGTTGGCAATTCAACTTTCGAGCAGGTGTTATCACCTTACCTCGGCCCAAATTGGAAAAACAAAATCTTATGTGGCCGAACTGCGACGTTCTCGCAAAACGACACGCAAACTGCTGGAAAAGACAATTGGCTTGCTGATGTGGATTACACAAAATTTTCCATTGATGCGTACATGGATTCATTACCTGTATCAGGACTTGTACCTCATTCCTGCAACACATTACAGCATGGATCCAGGGGACTGGCCGAAACCTGCCGAGCATCTTTCGGACTCTTTGGAGTTTGTTTCCAGACCACTTCATTCTGCGGTGCCACTTGGCAGTACTTTGATTGCTGTGCGACACACTACATTGCAATCAAAAGAAGACTTGCAGAAAGTTCGCATTTCTCCTGACAAAAGGTTGTGGCTTCGCATTAAAGACCCAGCTTCCTCACGTCGAACTGTCCGCGAAGATTCATACCGAATACTGAAACTGTTTGATGATTGGTTAGCTCACTTGGTACCATGTCGTTCTATGGCACCGAAACCATACTGGAATGGCTCTGCAGCTGCAGATGCTTGTGCGGCAGGCGACTATTGTCAACTAGGTGGCTTCATTCAGCACAAGTCAGGACATTGTTTATGGTTTTCTGAAAAGTTCACTCACCAAGATGTTTCACGCCTTCCTTTTCAGTTGGAGGCTGATATGCAGGAGCATAACGTCTTTTGAAACCTTGGCGCAGATTGGTTTGGTGATTTTAGTGGCAGCTTTTCATCCTGGTCTGTTTGAAATCCTTGAGTGACAATACTGGCGCGGAAGCTGTTAGCAATAAATGCTTCACAGCTACCAAACCTTTGTGCTTTTTTGTTGAAGTCCTGACGAAATTTGCCAGCCAAACTTGCATTGAACTTGATGTTGGCCATATCCCCGGCCAAGCCAACATCATTGCAGATGACCTGAGCAGGTGGAACTTGGAATCTGATATTCCTCATGGTTTTTACAAAAAGACCGTATCCGATTTACTGTGGCCGATCTCTGGCGTCCTGAGTCACATTGTTCCTTAGTTCCGTCGGATGCATCGCTTCTTTGGTCACTCCCTTAAAGTATATTTGCCGGAAATCCCCCATCACGTCTTTAGGGGGTTTGGGGCGATGTAGGATTTCACTCTGATAGTTTTTGTTGGGGGCCTTTGACCATCATAGTGAATCCAAGAAGGGTTCCAGAAACGAATCCAACGTTCCGGCAAACGAAAAAGAGAGAGCGACTTTAGCAGAGCGTTTGCACCAGCAGTTCATAGCATGTCAAATGTAATTCCTAGTAGAACACACAAGAGTGTCCTACAAGAGTGTCCCAAAAGAGTGCCCTGCAAGAGCTTCCTACAAGAGTGACCCACAAGAGTGTCCCACAAGAGTGTGGGACCAAGAGTGTCCTACAAGAGTGTCATTTGGACATATGTAGCTTTTGGAACGTGTTTGCACTCGGGTTCGTGGACTCCATTTTGTTTTGTTTGTGGGTCTTGTTTTGGCCCTATTAGCCTCGTCACCAAACGAAGCGCCGTTCATGGCCGAATCCAATCCATTTCAACATTGAGTTGCGACAGAACAATGCGTGATGCTGGGTCGTTTTTGCCAGCAGGATTTCGAGGACGTAATTGCCCCTTGATCCTGCCCAATGTCACAATTTGGTCATACAATGGTGGGGAATGGCTGGCTAAAGGTCACAGGTGCAAATGCCTTTTGGACTGATTTGTGCCCAGTGCTTTCTCACATGTATGCCTTTTGTTTTGCGCCCGACGTTTTTGGAATGACATATCTGGTCACAACTTATTGCAATGCATAACTTTGTGTTTTTTGTGGCCATTCATGAGCAGTAGCGGTCTTGAGAACATGTTCACTCTTTGGTTCAAGTTAGTTTGGGTGTTGGACCTTGAAACTGGAGGTGGGAGGTGCCAAATCGAGGTTTGTTGTGGGGTATTTTTACACACGTATGGACACACATTGAACCAAATCTCAATTGTTTCTGTTTACTCTCTACCGTCCCCAAGAGGCCTTTCTTGTGTCCACTGGCTCCTGAGCACAACAACTCACATGAAGGAAGTTTAACATGGCCAATTGTTTGTCTTGTTATCATCCAATATTCATCCATATTCTGCTTCCGCAAATTTGTTTGGAAAGTACATGGGTGTACGTCAGTCAAGTTTTGGTTTTGCTTAGGCACGCCGTGCCATGACCTGTTGAACCAATGGTCGGAGCATTTGGAGATGTCCAGAAGCTCGAGCTTCAATTCCAAGAAGGTGAGGTCTTAGAAATTTTGTCGCCACGTCAGGCTCACCTTAGTCACTCAGATTGGTGTGACCCACAAACCTTCCAATTGGATGCACGCAGCTTGAAGTTGAAGAACACTTCCTTGGGCGAAAACGACTCCGGCAAGTTGTTGAAGGAGTGCTTGGACTATTGCAGTCATGCATGGCCATCCCAAGAGACCTACGATTCTCTTCTTTCAAAACTCTCTCTGAATCCAGATTCTCGTGCAGAACCTGATCCTACAGATTTATCAGCAATTGCTTTCTCGGATGGATCAGACTGCGAATCAGAGGTGCCACCGGATTCGGATTCCAAGGTGAAGGTGGAACAAGATCTTCAGCCCAAGCTCACTGTGCAATCTTCAGCTCTCAATCCAAAACTCACATCAAAGCAGGCAAAGCTGGTTCATATGCAGCGAATGCTCCACAGGGACATAGAGAAAAAGCGTCAGAAAGACAAAGCGGAGGTAGCTGCGGATCTCGAATGCGAAGTTGAATGCAATGAAGGGTCAGGAAAGTACCTTGATTACACAGAGGAACCATCACCGGATTCCAACGAGGACTGGTCAACCAGCATCACACGGAAGCACCGACGGGAAGTTGGTCTGAAGAAGCTGAAGACTGAGGAGTTGAAGCTCTTGCGATCGAACTTTGGCAAGGTTATGAAAGAAGTGGAGAGACCAGTGACGAGCTCAATGGACAAGCAGCCGAGAGAACCCGACTTTGCCACCGGAGATCCTGGTCCAACTCCCAAAACGACTCGGAACCCAAATGAGTCAGAAAAAGAGGAGCTGCTACCTGAAGTGGCAAGCATTCGACATCTCAATGGGAGTGAGTGCAGGAAGCTCCTACAACAGATGAGACCTCTCGTTCATGCTCCGTTGGCAATTTACAAAGCTTTAGCGAGAAGAGCCTTGGATGACTACAGCAAAAGCAAGCCGCGTACATTCCACGATTGTCGTCGAATGACCTTTTGGCAGTTTGGGCCCGAGAAGGAGCGACGTCGAGTTGATTGCCGCTCATCTGTATAGACTTTCATCATTGTTGCAGGAACAAGAAGCTACTAGGAGCAAAGGGCATCGCTATAGGAGCAAAGACGCTACTAGGGGCTCCTGGCCTTACTCCAACTTCTGTATGGAGTTCTGGGTTAAGACTCTTCGGAACGCTCTTTTTGATTGAACAACGTTGCCAGTCCAAGGCTATGCTGGCAAAGCCTTTTTTGACTTTTTGACCGATGAGAAAGCCCCTTGGCCAAGAACTTCTGCACCAAACATCATGACACATGGATACTTAAAGACTGAGTACTGTAGATGGTTCCCTTGGAGTTTTGTTGGTGAAGGAATCTTTAGATCTCCGGCCACCACGCTGCCACGCTGCGAGGAAGGACTCCTGAGCAGGCTGCCAGAGATTCACCCGATCGCAGCAGTCTATTTGTCGATCGCAGCTGCAAACAGACATATCTTATCGAGGTTATGTCCAGCATCTACAGACTTGATTCGATCCACAAAAAATACCACTAAGGTTGCAAACTCTTTTGGAATCACGCAACGTGATAGCCAGTCTTTTCCAAGAGGCGAGTGGTTTTACATTGAGTGGCCACGAGATGTGACTTGAGCACTCTGAGGGAAACCGTTTTGCTTGAAATTCAGGTTGGAAGATATGTGGCAGAGAACATCTCTACCTTAGATCGAGATTCTCTTGGGCGACTGGTCTATGTTTTTGCCAAGGTGGGGACGACGACGGTTCTGTGTTCGCAGAGAGGAACGAACTTCACCCGAGGCGCAGGTCAAGAATCCAGGCCTGTTCAGCGTGGTGAAGCAGGACGCCGGACCTGAGAAATGCCAAGTTGCTTCACTTGGCTGGTCGGTCGGCTGGTTGGCTGGTTGGCTGGGCTGTAAAACACCCTGGATCTGGCGATTTGGACAGGAATGTTTGCGGCGATGCAAATTCAAAGAGGGAGAACGTAGCCTTTCTCCCAAGGCTGCTTGGGTCAAACCACTTGCAGTTGCCGGTTGCACGGTGCACCCTTCGGTGCTTCACCGAGGGTGCTCGTGCCTCAGGTGATCACCGACATCGTGGTGGCCTTTGCAAGTGCCAAGATCGTTGACGAGGATTTGTTTGAGGCAGAATTTGTTGTTGAGGGTGGAGGATTGCAGTGCAGCCAGCGTAGCTTGGAGGGCATGCGTTTCTTTTACCCAAATGGCCGCATACTGGCCGCATAACGTCTTGAAGCGATGTGAGGCTCTCATGCTGCGGGCAGTGTCACTGATGGACATAGACTTGCAGCAGGAGTGCAAGAAAGCAAACGCACAAATCTGCATTTTTCAATTGAATTGTTGCGTAATTCTCTCGTAGGAGCTTTCGCCTGAAGTCTGTGCTCCCCTCACCAGCTTCTCCGGCAAAGTGCCTGCCACTCCATTCTTGCTGCAGGAGCATGATAGAAGTTCTGCTTGTTGTTGTAATTCGACATCTCTTCTTCAACTTAATGCCATTGATGCTGGTATGCCTTACTTGCATTCTTGCTAATAAATTAGAAAGAGAGCATAGGAGATGTGAATCAGACATCGGATACATCACCCAATTCCTTTGTCGCTTTCCAAGCGCTCAACGGCCAGGACCTGGTTCAGCTCTGTCGATCCTTCTTGGACCTGCAGCGGGTTGACCAAGAGAGCCTTAGCCAAGAGTCGGAGACGTCCAAAGACATCCATACCGTGACTATACCGTGACCCAAAGTGAGTCCACCCAAAATGTTAGGGGCCTCTGCATCGATGGGGTTTCTTTGGTGCCAAGCTTTTCGCTGGTGAAACCGATGCCCAGCCGTCCGCACTGATCCGAATGTGAACCATTTCGGATCCCGCCTCAAGGCTCTGAACCGTTCAGTTTGGACAGCATGTAATCACATCCGAGACATGCATGTTAGCATTGGAGGAGCATTTCTAATTCGTGCGTTGGTCCACACATGTTGCCGAAAGCTCCTCCAAGGTTCTTCAACGATGTGTCCATCTATGTGGTAGCGGCCCTGCAATCGCCTAACACAAAGTTGGTCGATTGGTGACTCGATCGCCTGATTTTCACTCACTCGACGCATTCGGACGGTTGTAACCTCCGAGTCTTGGAGGTTTGTGGGGAATCCAACTTTGACTCTGCCCAGCATGGCCAACATCTTCGTGAAGGCGCGACCCTTTTCTGACCCAACTGACCAAACTGGCCCGAATTCCATCGCTTTTTGGATAGAAAGGGATCTGAAGAGATTTCCAGTCGGGTTTCCTATCGGAAGGGATTGATATCTTGGGATCTCTTTGAGGCTCGTCTTTTCCAATCGGATTTCTTCAGCACTCTCAAGATGGTGGCGACGCGAAGAAAGGACGAGTTCTTGGGTTGACGGAGCCCCACGGGGCTTGGGAGGCCACGTGGGGCCCAGTGTGGGCTTTTCATTCAAAAGAGTGCGCAACACCCCAAGTGAGTGCTTGAAAGCATGGATTCCAAGTCTGATAGCTGTCAAGACCTTGTGGCCAAATTCAGACCGCAATCCATGAAGCGCCTTCAGCGGAAAGTAACGTTCAGATCGAGGAGGAGATTCAGCCTGAAGGCTTCCAACAGCTTCAGCAGGCTTTGCTCACGCAAAGACGAGAAGAGGCCTGGTGAGTTGAAGACAGAGCACACGTGGCACAGTGCACAGAGCCTGTTTTGAAAGGAGAAGCTGGAACGGAGAAAGCGGCAGCCACCAGAGAGGCATCTTGGGAAATGTTGACAGAATCCGTAGCATTGTAGCATTGTATGCCAAAACGAACCCCCTTCCATTGCAGGAACTCTTCCATTTGCTCGGGGTTCTAAGTATGCCTCTCCAACAGCTGGAGATTCTAAGTGTCGTACGCTTAGAACCATTTGGTCAGGCGTTTCCTTTTTCCCGATTTTTTTCCAAAAAAGGTTCTAAGTATGAGTCCGTCACTATACTATGACATGAGCTGCTCAGGAGTGTTTCGTGCTCTAGGAAGATGGAATGAACACTACACAGAACCCTTGAGCAGCCAGCGATTCTACAGCATGTGACGTATGTCGCAGTGAGGACTTTGCGAAAACCCGATGCAACCTATTGGAAGCTTCCCCTCCTTGCGAAGGCTGCAGAGAACATCACTGCCCAGACCACATCGCTGATTCGATTTGCCTTTCTTCACTTCTATGCCGTGTGCATCTCGCTTTCCCAGGAAAGGCATTGGCCAAGAGGTCAAACGTATGCACATTGTCAACCCACACTATCCTGCAACAGTCCGCAATATGCCGTTTGTTGGCTTGCCAATATTTCAGTGGCAAATCCATTTGCCTGAAAGCTCCTAGCGTTAAGAGTAGATCCACACAACATCAAGACTTTGGCGTCAGAGCAACGCTATAGCAACTTAGACAGCACATTACTCAATGCCAAATTGTCTGAACAAGGCACATTGTTACCCGGCACTCGCAAACGAGGATTCCTGTTGGGCACTCGCAAAGCACATTTTTGCCCAACAGCGAAGCTTCGAGGTCTCTAGAGCAGGTTCCAGAGCAGGTTCGGTTGCAAGCTGTGGAGCAGTTTCCGGAGTAAGCTCCGCAGCAGTTTCCGCAGGCTTCGGGAGAGAAAGTTCCATAGCAGGTTCCCACAGATCCCGGAGGAAGTTCCGGGACTTCCGAACGAGTTTCCGGTGCAAGTTTCGGAGTTCTGGACTAAGCTTCGGGCTACCATGCTCGCATGGTGCGCGCTGTCAGGTCAACATTGAACCGTTTTGCCAGCCTGTCATGCTAACTTGCAAACACTGTCATTCTGATGTCCAAACATGTTTTCATGCTGATAATGCTGCAGCGTTGTTACGCCGATATGCTAACACGGTGTGTTGCATATAACGCTTTCATGAGGGCATGTAACAATGTAGACACCGTTCAACTTTGATCCTTTGCGTTTTTTGATATTTCACTGTTTCGCCTGTCATGTTATAATGTCCGGATGTTTCTGAACGTGAGACCGGCTGTTTGCCAACGATTGCGTGCCAAAGGCGACGTGGAGCTATGGGCCGTGCTGTGGTGGAGCCTCAAGCCGCAATCTCGACCCTGTCACGCCGGGAGAAGGCCGACCGTTCGCCATGTTCGCCGGCCGTCTTCGCCAACCGATGGTGTTCAGACCCCCGCGAAGGCGCGTCAGCAGCGTGCACGGCTGGCTGCCATGAGCGAAGAGGAGGTGGCCAAAGAGGTGGAGGAAAGTGAGAAACATGCAGGACTCAGAACCTTGACGACAATTGTTTGCACATCGGTTTGGTTCGGATGGCTAGCTTAGAAGTCTCAGGCTGCAAAGTTTGAAGAGACTACTATATATTCTACTACAACTGCTGCTACTACTGCTGCTGCTGCGACTGCCACTGCTGCTGCTACTGCGACTGCGACTGCGACTGCTACTCCTACTACAACAACTACTACTACTACCACCAACTACTACTACTACTACTACCACCACCTACTACTACTACTACTACTACTACCAACTACTACTACTGGACTACTACTACTGGACTACTACTACTGGACTAC
>CAXAMN010026917.1:643124-675624 GCA_963970005.1 Durusdinium trenchii
TACCTACTACCTACTACCTACTACCTACTACCTACTACCTACTACCTACTACCTACTACCTACAACAACAATTACAACAACAACAGCAGCAACAACAACAACAACTACTACTACTACTACTACCCCTCCTCTACTAGTCGTAGGAATATTGCTGGCTTAGTTGCATTCATAATGGTGCAGGGTTTTCTGGGATTCCCTGTGATTCTCTGTTTGTAAGGCTATGCACCGTTTGCTAGGCCAAGTTGCTGCCACAGACACGTAGACAGATCATTGACATCCCGGTTTGCTGAAAAACACCCGCTTTGCTGAAAACTCTTGTGTTTGCCGTGTTTGGTGTTTTGGTTGTTGGAAACACATCCGTTTTGACCAATCGCTTCAGTCTTCGAAACCATTTTCGATCAAATGCACAGTCAATGACCTCACCGTCGCAAGATCGCCTGATCTCGGTGTCTCTGTGCGTCACAAAGTCACCGCGACCGGTGCCCGGTCGGCGAGCCCGTCGGACCCCCGCGGCCACGGAAACATCGAGAAAGGTGCCAATCACACCAAAAGAACTTCATCCAATTCCGAAGCACTGTTAGCCGGAAACAGGCACTATGAACGTTTGTGGACAGACCGGCAAGGGAGATAGGCGGACACACCCAGCTTGAGGCACAAACCTCCGCTCCAGTGGAGAGATACTTTTATGTGAAGCATTGGCAGTCCTAACTGGGCCCTAACAGTATGTACTTGTCCAGTTGTGTACAGTATCAAACAATCTTTAGCATACGCCACGAATGCCTGTGAACAGAATGAGCATCGCTGTCGTCATGATCTGAGGTGCTTCCGCCAAAGTTTTGCTGAGTGGCTTCAAGGTTGAAGCCATTTTGGAAGCACAGGAAGGTCCCAAGGACGCGGCTTTGGATGCAAGAGCATGTTTGAAGGTCCCACGTCTCGTTGGACCACCAAGCAGGCTGTTGGAGTCAACTGCCAGGAGGTGAAGCGCACCAAAAGCGAAGTCATGGAAGCGTCAACGGCGATCAGCATTCGGTCTTTGGTGAAGGTTCCCGTCGACTGGGCCGACCGAGTGACCGAGTGTGACCAAATGAATCCGCACAGATGAGAAGAGGTAACAGCTCAAATGATAAAGCAATAGTTTGGGTCTGGTAACAGCTCTGATTTTGTGACGTTTGCAGCATGTTCTGTTTGCAGTTTTGGCGACAGGGCAAGAAGGCCAGGAATGAAGAGGTGAGTGCTTCAGCCAAGGCCGAATTGCGAAAACATTCCAGGCCAGGGCCTCCTCCACTTCGCTTCTCGCGGCCAAAGGCTTCCTGTCCGCCTCCGCGTCTCCGCATCGTGTCAGGTCGAGGCGGTGAGCCGATGAGGTGAGAGAGGGGGACAATCGGAGTTGGTGATCCGAGGAGTTGGTGATCCTTTTTGTTCTTCCGCTTCGAAGAGAATCACACGCGTGGTATGCCGAAAGAAACGGCGCGTGGTAGTTCGGATTCCCTTCCGTCGTAGCTGACGTGCGAGAATAAACAAGGAGGCGCTTGCTTTAACAACTTGCTTGTTGCAATTGTTTCCATCACAACAAGGATGTAACACCTGAGGTTGTGTTGTTTTGAACACTTTCTGATCCCTTTGTTGTGCTGAGTTTTGGTTCGAAGGATTCTCTGATGCGCTGCCCTTGTGGGACATCCCATGACGGACATTCTGCGCTTGGCGAGCTTGGTTGTTGCTTGTTTTGCTGCAGAGCATGACAGCTCTTGTGAGATTCAGTTGCATCGTTGGTCAGACATCTCAGGTGAGATTGGTCCTCAAGACCACATTGACAATGCCACGTTTCATGCCATGCAGCGAATGTGGAAAATGCCCGGTCACCGATTCAATCAATGTCCGTCCGGGAGAGGGCCTCCCCTGAAGTTGATGCAAGGCAATGTTTTATCAGTGTTGCCAGACAAAAAGACTTGTGGAAGGGGAGAAGTTCCCATCGGCCAATTCAATGGCGACGCCTATAACTTCACATGTTGCTCAGGTGCACAATGTGGAGGTTGTCGGGAGGTGAAGGACGGTGTTTGCCAGGAATGTGCGGCAGGATACGTGAAACAAGTGATGCCTGTTACCGGAGAGTCGATGCCAAGATGCTTCATTTGCGATGATGTACCCAAATGGACAGACTCCTTGGGCCGTTCTTGTTCAGATTATGAAAAGCAAGGTCTTTGCAGCGGTGAATGGCCAAAGAAAACACTTGATGTCGCGTTTCATGGACTTCGCCCAAGTGATGCATGCTGCGTTTGTGGCGGGGGAAGTGTGGAAGCTTCCCCATCAAAGATGCCACTCTCAGGAAAAGCATTGTTTCTGGGCCAACATATTTACTCTGAGCCATTTCCGATTCCTGAAGCCATCCAGCTTGATGCCGGCTGTGATCTAATGTCAGTAGGCCTTGATCTAGCCACCAACGGAACGGTCTTTGGAAGAGTAACTGCACAGGAGCAGACAGAGATCTCGTGCTCAATGTCTTTGGCGCAAGATCCTGTACGCGGCATTCTTGACCACTTTGATCTGGCTTTCTCCGTGAACAACTTCAGCTATGGAGACAATGTGGTCGCTTTCAAGTATTGGGGGTTGGACTCCAATCCTTCAAGGCCGCAGAAGTCAGTTAACACTTCCGAGCCCCTGAGCAACTTCAACTTGGTGTGTGAGCCACTCTGTACTTGGTTGTCCATGGATGAAAGCGGCACTTTGCATGCCGGAAGACTGGGCTCCAAGACTTCCGGTCTCCCTCCTTCCATGAAGGGCAGCCTAACTCAATTTCAAAACATGCCTTCTTGCAGCTGCCAGGTCACAGCTCTCCCCCACCTGCATGTGGACCCTCCCAAGGCCCTCACGACCCGCTTCTTGGCCGTACAGATGCGGCTTTGGGCTGGAGCCTACTACAAGGAATCCATTGATGCTCAGGTCCATGTAGCCATTTCGGATGTGCTCCTTCAAGAACAGTTGGGACTGGGTCTTAGCTTAAACAAGGCTTCTCATCTCACCAAGAGCTTCAGAGCTTCTCACAAAGAATGGATAGCGCAGTATTGAGCACATGCACATGCTTTGCGTGAGAACAGCTAAGAGACTGAAAGACAGTGTCTTTTTTCCCCAGATAGCAAAGCTATGGGGTTCTTACTTCAAATAACAATGAGTTGCCCGTGCACGCTTTCGAGACAGGTTGCTGGTGCTGGTGCTGTGTGGAGACAGGTTGCTGGTGCTGGTGCTGGGTGCCGGGTTCCGGTGTTGGTTGCTGGTGCCGGGTGCCGGTGCTGGTGCTGGGTGCCGGTGCTGGTGCTGGTGCTGTGAGCTGGCTGTGCGCGTGGTGAAGACAGGTTGCTGGTGCTGGTGCCCGGTGCGGATGCTGGTGCTGTGAGCTGGCTGTGCACGTGGAGACAGGTTGCTGGTGCTGCTGCCCGTGCTGGTGCTGGGTGCTGGTGCCTTGGGCTGGCTGCGCACGTGGTGGAGACAGGTTGCTAGTGCCGGTGCTGGTTCTGGGTGCCGGGTGCCGGTGCTGGAGCTGGCTGTGCACGTGGTGGAGGAGACAGGTTGCTGTTGCTGGTGCTGTGAGCTGGCTGTGCCGGGTGGCGGTGCCGGTGCTGCACGTGGTGGAGAGAGGTTGCTGGTGCTGGTGCCGGGTGCCCGTGCTGGCAGGTTGCTGGTGCCGGTGCTGGTGCTGGGTGCCGTTGTGGAGGTGCCGTAAGCTGGCTGCGCAGGCTGCGTGCATCTTGTTCCAGCCAGTCGCATGTCAACAGGTCGTGGGATTCTGCCTGGCCTAGCTATCTGGGTCTATGCTGGTGTAATCTTGTTTTTCTTCTTGTCAATTTTCAAGGTCGTTCTATCTATTTTCCATTGTCCTAAGGGCCCGGCCTCCAGCAGTACAGGGATCACGCAACACACCTTCCCGTGGTCTCTGCGAACGGCAGCCGCTTTGTATTCTCTCCAGCAGTACCACCACAGATTTTGGATGTGCGATGCACTGCCCCAAGTTCCACAACCCCCACCAAATCCCTGACCTTTCGCTGGTCCCGCATCACTGGAGAAGTGTCCTTGGATGGCAAAGCAGCTTTCACGTTGCATCCTTCGACCGGAACGATCAGTGGAACTCCAGAACTGGATTTGTCCAGTGATACGCTTGGGCGCGGCAGTCTCGATGTCACTTGCAAAGTTGCTCTTGGAGGCGCGGGTAGCGCCGCGGTGGCTGCGGTTTGGACCGTTGATATATATATATATATACGTTGGTTACCCTTCCTTGCATCGACGACATGGGATGGGGGGTAAGCCAATTAATCTAGGGATGCCCGTCAGTTGCTGCACTAGTTTTAGGGATTAAGTTTTCTAGAAATTACGCAGTGAGGTATGTATGTAGGGTGGTACTGTGGAGGTGACCATTGGATTAAAGATACATATTTTTGGTACATTTTCATCAATGGCTGTTGTGTTTGAGAGATCTTGAGTGTCCAGCTGACCAAACCGCGTTGATTTTGAGAGATCTTGGGGGTCCAGCTTCGTGATTCTGAGGAAATTGAACAAAGATGCCATAGAAAAAAATTGATGGCAAGGAGGAATCTGTGTTCGTGACAATAGCAACTGGACTCGGGCGCAAATGACAATAGCAAATGATAGATGGAAAATGTTCAAAGCCAGAGGCTCACACCTTCCTTTTGCAATGGGCCATCTCACACTGGGGCTGCACCCCTGCTGTGTGTGCGACGTCAGTTTGTTATAGGAATCTGTGTCCGCTGGCTCCAGAACCAAAGGGCAGCAGAATGAGAAAAACCAGTCATTGTTGTGGTTGCTTTACAAGGGAAAGAAGACTGTAAGTGTTGTAGTCCAGGTGTCTGGTGGGCTTACTTTTGGAAATTCATCTGAGGTCTCGGACACCTCCATCACCTCAGACGTTTTGAAATCCAATATGGCTCAGGATTTTTTCCCAATATAGCGAGAGCTATTGGGGTCCCTACTTCAAGTTTAGGACCAGGTGCCTGTGTGCGCTTTGGAGCCTGGGTGCTGCCCAGTGCCTGGTTCGGTTTTGCTATCGCTGGCAGAATTTTTATTCATCTGAGGGGTCTGGACGGGGGATATGTATGGGACCGGCCGTGACATGGGACTTCTGCCCAAAAACCGCTGGCTAAGCTCACAACCTCCCCATCTTCGGCAAGCACCTAAAACATAGGACAGGTGAATCGTGGCTCGTTTTTTTTCTTTTTGCACACTGCCTAAGCTTGCTGCATCTTGCTGCGGCCAAGCTGGATGTAGCACTGTGGGACCGATGCCGGTTGGAGAGCAGGTTGATGTTGTATCAAGAATCAGGATGTACTATATGAGGGCATGATCATGATAACCCCCAAAGAAGAATATATCGGAGCATCTCAGGCTCTAGCCATTGAGGAATGCGGTTGGTTGTGCTTGGTTGGTATGTGTATTTTGTATTTTACTTCTCTGAACATAGCCACAACATTGGGTCAGGTGAACTATATGACAAAGAGCTCCCGCTTTCTTTGGTGAGGGTGCGTATTTGGGATGACACTTGTTGGAGCCCGGCTGAGATATCAAGTCAGGGCCTTTGGCTCGATGCAGGGCGGCTGAGCTTGTCGGAGTGCAAGCAGCAATGTCGACAGCGGGCTGAATGCGCAGCTGTGTCTCACGGGGAAAACATTTGCTTCATCCAAACGACCAATGGCAGTGCAGCTGCAATGCATTTGATACACCCTCGGGTTTCATGCAGAACTTGAAGACAACCACTATTCAGCTATATACACATATACTCCAGTTTCAGGTTTGATGATTGCACTTTTTTTTTTGCCGATAGGCGGCGCAACGCAAAACAGTTGCAAGTTCCTTGCTCTTGTGTTGCATCGTGTGATTCTTGGTACCGATGCTGCACGTGCACAAGGATGTGTCTAGACGGCTGAAGGATGACTGAACTAAACGAACAAGCAGGCGCAAGCATCGCAACCTTCATCCACTAGATCGGCCAGGTACAAGCAAGACACTGGCGTGTAAAGACATCGTGTGCGCATTCAAACTCAGCATAACCAAGCCGCTTTTGATGCCCCAGGGATAGGCCACATCAACAATGAACTCAATCTGAGAAACACCTCGATTGAGCTACAAGCCGATCTAGCTAGAGTTTTCGTGCTCTGAATGCTGAAGGGTGTGGAAGTGGGTCGAAATGCTTTAGGCCCTGCCCGCACTGTCCGACAGCTCAGCCAAGGCACAAAAGGCTCCAGGACCGTGCCTGCTCCGCTTGAAGAATTGCACAGAGGAAACGGCTATTTTGGACCTCAGCGCTCCGGATGCCAAGTACTTGCAGGGCCAGTTCAAGCCATCCGGTGCTCATGCAGATCATGAGGTCAAAGCATATTCTCGCTCTGGCTTGACAGTGGAGAGGGAGTTGATTCTGGCAAGGCAGAAGTTTGTGCACAGCGCCATACCCAAAGCGTGCCACAATGCCTCGTGGATGCTCTTACATGTGAACTCCACTGATTATCAGTCCAGCAAAGATGATACTCCAAGTTACCCAGAGTATTTTGGCCAACCAATGGCTTGCATCATGGATGATTCAGTTGGCACAACCTTCGAGAAAGGTTCGGCGAGGTTTGACCTGAGGCTTAGCCCTTCTGAAGTTGAAGATTCTGTGCCCGAATCTTCAGAAGCAATGATGAAGTTATTTGTTCCTTCCTGCGCGAAACCCAAAGCAAGGCACTTCAGGGTTGGCACAATTCAGGACCCCAATTTCTATTCACTACATGCGTGCGAGTGCTTTGGAGAAGCGCATGCCAGTACACCCCCGGTGGCCAAGAGTGCCAATGCAGCTGTGAGCCGAAATATGACCAACTTCAACGTGGGACCCGTTCCGGACCAGCAGATCTTTTCGGGCCCGTACTCTTGTGAAAAGCACGCCGGGCTCTTATTGACATCAACATTATCAGACTCAAGAAGAAGCGTTTCTTTAAGATCCAGGAACTGTTTTGTCACTCTGCTTTTTCAGGTCTGTCACATCAGGTCTGTTTCCTGGATCTGTCACACTGAGGCGCTGATTGCACAATACCATTCGCTGAGCATTGAGATTTGCCGATCCAGATGTCACTCGATGGAGGAGTGCCGTTTCTACCTGTACTTCCCGACTGCGCAGACTTGTTCACTTTTTGAAACTTGTGTGAGCATACAGCATGTCGGATTAGACGTGATCCACAACCTCTATGGGGTGGTGCGCGAGAAAGTGGTTTGTCACATTGCCAACCCGGAGCTTTGTTGGACGAGCCTGAAACGTCGAGCCTTTCTGAGTCTGGAGGAAGCCACGGTGCCAAAATGCTTGTTCCAGGAACAGTTTGATGCGTGTGATTCACTTCAGCTGCTTTCTGGTGAGAAAGATGGGAACTGCATGCGCTGCCAGTACCTGGAGGAGACCTCCGACCGCGAGAAGGAACGCCAGAAGGAACCGCTGCCGGACCACTTTCCCAGTGGATCGCAGATTCAAATCGCATGCAATGAGACTTCAAGGATGTTTGCCTCCAGAGGCGGGGCTGACTTTGCTTTTAACTTTTGTGTCAAACCGCCAAGTTGCGTAGATTGCGAACGTCGTGCGAAAGCGGAAAGACGAGATCAAACAAGGAGGATCAAAACATGGCTTAGGCGGTCCGTGCCACCCTTTTAACACTCCGTCTAAGTCTGAGCTCAAGAGGCGCCCCTGCGGACGAGAACATGAGTACCCCGCACCTGTGGTTCCGTAGACCACTGAGATGTGCTAAGGTTGGTAAAATCGGGCTTCACACAATTCATGAAACACCAATGAAACTCCTCTCAACTTAGAACAGGTTCAGTGCTTTTGGAGTTGAAGAGAAGATATCTGCGATCGCTTATATATCTTAGATAAGCTGTGGCAAAAAGGTTGGTCCAGGCATCATCCATCCAAACTTCTGGCATATCTGCAAAAGGCAGGCCTTGTTTCTGCTCTTCTTTCTTCTTTTGTGTTCGCAGTCGTTGCATCTTACGAGCAGAAATGAACTCTTCGTTGAACTTCACTATCCAGCTTTTGTTGGTATGAAACAGTTTCATCTCTCTATATGCATCCATGGAAGCTTTTGTGAGAGAATTAGCTAGGTTGAGGTCTGAAGGCACCCACGTAGCAAAACAGTTTGTACCATCTTGTATTCCTTTCTGGACATGAAGTAGGTCTATTGCAGCCTTAGAGTCTGACATTGACATGGCAAGAGATTCATTGCTCACCAGTAGGTCATAGCACCCACGAGAGTCCATAATCAACAGACTCGTGAACATGGAAGTCAGAGTGTCTGCTTTCCCAAGTCGAAGGGTGTGTCCGTACAGGATTGCAAACATAAGTCTGGTTCTCCAGCCTTTGTCTTCAGCTTCTGCAATTCCTTGAGCTTCTGAGCAGTTCGTCCCTCTGGCAGGACGTCGGAGTTTCCAGGATCTCCAATCAATCAAGGTTACAGGCGTTTCACTGCCCTTCAAGATTTCCGGTGAAGAAATTCCAGAAACAAACCCGCCGGTCGAACCACCTGTCGGTCTGTTGTTGTGTCCAGCATCGCCCCAATGCAAGAAAACAAGATCTGTGTATTTCAATCTATTCGTTCTTCCAAAATTGAAATTGTGAAAAACCAGATCTTCCTTTGCAGTCTTACGCATATCCCGAATGATAGAGTTTGCTTCTCTCAAGTTTGCCAGTTTCCCATCCGACAACGTGGAAGAAGCTATGCCAATTCGAGCAGCGTATTGAGGAGCACTCTGCAAAGATCTCCACTGCGCTTTCATCAAAAGCGCTCGAGCTTGCGAAGTTTCCGATGGAGTCATCGGATCTTTGTCACTGCGAGAGCCGTCTGATTGAATTGCCACAGGAGACAAAGAGTTGCAAAAATCTTCTTGCGAGACATGGATGGAGTAGGAAGTGAGTTGGCGAATTCGGCATCCGGCATACACAAAATCACCCTTTTTCCAAGGACTCCATTGATACATACCCTTTATCTTTTCTCTCAAAGCAATCCAAAACTTATTCTTGGGATTTCCTGCCATTAGAAAGTCATCTACTTGACTACCAATTCTGGCAAAAACCGACCCTTCGGGATCACGAAAAACCCAAATGCATCGATCCATGGGATGAGGAATCCCACCGAGCTTTTGGAAATTCAAATCTACATCTTGCCAAAAGATGCGAGGAGCATTGGTAAGGCCATAAATGGCACCCAAGACACGCATCAACTGCCCTGGTTTCAGTCCAAGAGACACTGCAATCTCTGGAACTGCTTTCGTCCACAAGCGCCTATCTTCTTCACAATTAGCAGCTTGCAAAAATGCAGATTTAGCATCGGCAGATTCAATCTCATGTTCATCGAAAGCAAAACACTGAAGGAGAAGGTTTCTCCCTGTGCGTGAAATGGTCGGTGCTGCTGTCTTAAGTTCTGGCTGACCTGTGATTGGATTTCTCTTCACAAGGTCTGGATGTTTAAACCCTAGAAGTACTACCCGAGCTTTAGCTTTACAACTACCGTCTGGCATCACTGAAGTCGGTTTACCTGGAGGCGGAGGTTCAGGAGGTTGAATCGGTTTCCAAGTAAGGACCCATCTCATGGGAATATGGCGTTCAGGATGGCTCAAAGCTTCTTTCAGTTCTTCTTTAGATTGTACTGCGCGAAGTGCCATTGAACCCAAAACTTCAGCGACCTCTCTGGCTTTTGCTTCATCAAACAAAGGAACATGCTCTGGAGATAGTTGCTTGTAGGTGATCTCTACGTTTTTGTTCCCTTCCAAGACTCGCTTCACGTACAAAAACGGATTAGCATCAGCAATCTCTTCCGAAACGTCGAACTCAATCTGGAAGACCCATTGACGGTCCTTCTCGGGTCTCTGGAAGTCGTCCTGGATGAAGGACAGGAAATGAGCTTCATCTTCGCGTTCCTGAGTGATCATTTCATGAAGCTGCACTGTCTCTTGTTTCATCTTGACTTCCTCTTCCAGCAAGTGGATTCTCTCCAAAACCAGTTTCTGCGTCTCTTGATCCAAAAGATGAATGTTCCTCACTGTGTTTTCTGCTGTTTGAACTCCGGGTGAACATTCAACATGTTGTGGATCAGAATCTTCAAAAGTATACATCATTGGACTTTGTTCCAACACTTGGGCTGGAAGCTGCATCAATGGAGGAAGTCCTTCCTGCCTCCGGTTCTGGTTAATCGATACCAATTGTTCCCACCTGGCACGCAGAGCTGACACGGTGTCCAGTCGAGCTTTCTTCCGCTCAGGAGACAGATTGGTATTCAGGATGATCTGGAGAAAAAGGCTCTTTTGAAACATCTGTGAAATTCTTCAGTCGTGAAAGAAGTTCAGTACGAGGTTTCGACAAAATCTCACCAGATCTCAGAATCTCAACCACTGTCTCTTGTTCAGTTGCTGGTCTTAGTTGTTCACGTGCGCGCCTATACAGTTTTGTTCCACAAAGAACCCAAATGATAGCCTTCCGCTTGTCTTCCAAAATTGTAGGCTCTATCAATGCTATTCGTCCTGGTCCAAAAAATCTTGCTTCTGGATTGTAGTTTTCATCCCGTTTTCGTGCTTTCAATGTCATAGTGCGCCAAATCATCACAAAGTCTCCAACCTGATAATCTATCAAAGGTCGAGGAGCAGAATTCCATAGTCGAGACACAGCTTGACGTGCAGATTCTTCACGGAAAAGTTCACCTGCTCGAGCACGCATGGATTGAAATTCTTTGAAATGTCTAGGACCAAAAAGCTTCTCTCCATTCGCTTGCAACGGGTCATTCTTTCTCTCTAACTCATCGGGGTCATAACCATAGGCCCATTGCACCGGAGAAAAACCAGTAGAACGAACAGTGTGGTTTGCTGCATGTGAAGCTAGTGTGCCAACAATTGAAGGAGCTAGTAGAGGATGTTCTTGTCGTATTCGTTTCATAGTACGCTTGATGGTTCGTACCATAGCTTCCGTCTTCCCATGAATCCAATGTCCTTCCCCTGGAGAAGCTAACATACCGATTCCAGCTGTGTGCATGAATGTAGGGAAATAACCGTTGATGAGGCTTGACTGTGAGTCTACTACCACCCATTCTGGTCGAGGACGATGATGTAGCCAAACATCACAAAACGTGGAAATCAGTTTCTCACCAGAGTCCGTTCCAGTCTGTGAAAATTTTCCAATCCAAAGTGGTGCAACTGCTGTAAAATGCATTGCAAGACATGTCATCAACAGAAAACGTCCCTTAACCCTCTGTGATGGAAAATGTAGTTCGAAGACATCCATGCCCACCATCTGCCAAGGTCTCGGATGTTCTCCAATGGAACGGTGAAGAACTAGTTGATTTCCAGGGAGTATGTCAGAACATTGAGTGCATTGCAGTTTCTTCGCTTCATCCACTAGCCATCCAGGCAGTTTTCGATCTCGAATCAGTCGGGCTAGACTTTGGTTTGAAGGATGACCTGCGGATTTGTGAAGTCGGTGCAAAAGAACTTTACCTTTTTCACGTTCTTCATGAGATACTTCAGGAAGTATGCTGCTACCACCTTGACTGTTTGAAACTGTTGGGTCCTGTTCCAGAGTTTCGTCCTCTGCTGCTTGATCTGTCTCCATTTCCCCATCTTGCGTTTCAGTGTGTGTACGTTTGCGTTCGACCGGAAATGCATCTTCCAGATTCTGAAAAGCTTGAAGTGCACGGTCAGGGTGTAGATGAGGATCTTGAGCCTGGTCCATCGTGTGGAGTGATTGTAAAATCTTGGGCTCTGATGCTGAGAATTGCTCGTGCTTCCAAACCTGAACAATTCTCTTCGCAAACTTCACAGGGTAAAAGGCTGTTTTTGCAACTGCATGTGTTCCCAAACCCAAAATACTTTTGTGTGTATGTTGTCCGTCGCATGTAATCCCAGCATGTATATGAAAGTGTTGGTCGCTTGTCAGGATCTGCCACGGCTTGTGTAGGTGATTGCCCTCTTCATCCAACAAACCAACCATACAACCATGGACCACTGTTCTGTAAAGAGGTTTGGAAAAAGTTGCATTGTACCATTGTTCAAATTGTTCCAATTCACGAAGTCGCCAGCCTTCCGTTGCGTTCTTTGGCCACTCGAAGTAGAAGTCCGTTCCAGAGTCCTGGAGCAGTGCTTGGCTAAAAATCTCCAAGATGTGTCGAAGTTGTTTTCTTGATCTCAAACGCATTCTCCGCAAATTGTTCACTTGTTGTGGAGTCCGTTGGTTGATGTGTTGTATCGATGTCCAAGGAGTGCAACGCAAAGATGCCCAAATTTTTGTCGGACAATCCCTCTTCAGTGCATTGATCGCTTCAGCAACACACTCTGGCTTCTCAAGGTCAAAACCCTCTTCGATTGTCCATCTTTGAGCTTTCAATCCATTGCGAATCACTTCATTGGATAAGGTCGAATTTGGCGAACAACACATCTCCCACAAACTAAACCGTTGCTCTTGAAGCGATCTCAACTGCTGTTCAATGCTAAAAACTGAAGACTTCAAACTAGCTGTCAAATCCCTCAGGACTGCATCCGGTGTGAGCTCGTTGTGCTGCATGTCTTCTTTGCTCTCACTGGGGTGATTGCCAAAGGGATGGAGAAATGAATCTTCCTTCAAGCTCTCTACGGTGATTCTGTCTTCTTCTCGACCTTCTTCTTCATGGGAGTTGGCTGTTCCCACGAATCGTCGTCGCTGGCCAAGTTGTGAATCTCCGGCCCCGGAGTTGGATTGGAGACGCTGGCTGCTGGATATCCCTTCGCTTTCTCCCTTTTGTCCAAGTCGCCGTGAGTCTTCCCCGGCTTCTTGGCCTTGATGAGCTCTTGGCCCTCGATGTAACGAATCGTCTTCTTCACAAGACGTGAGTCGACATCGTTCTCCTTGAATCCCTCCATACGAAGGTGCTCCATGGCCCGGACGACATTGGAAGGCAGGTCCATGTGAGTGCTCTGACCTGATGCTCCCTTCATTGGAGTGTACTGCATCCGAAGGGCACACTTTTGACATTCCAGCCAAGCTCCGTGAGGGTTGGAGTACTGCTTGGGGTCGTTATTTCCTTTGCATGGCCAAAAGTCCTTGCTCGCACGAGGATCTTGGGTGTGGACTCCCATGGTCCGAGTTGGATCCAGCTCTCCCTTCGGCCCCTTTTTGGCTTTTGCCTTCGGCGTCACTTTTGCCGAAGCTGAGGCCAAAACGCGCTCCACTGCCGCCTGAATCTTGTTCTCCAACTCTTCGGTGTTTGCCATATTGGATCACAGATTCGGCAGGCTGACTCAAATCGAAGGTCACTTGCTTTGAGCTTGAAGATGCGCTAGATTGCAAAAATTGCCACTGCTCTGGTGAAACACACAAATGCTCAAACATGGAGTTTGCGAAAATGCCATCCGACTGTTGTGATTCTTGTACCACAAAACATGGCTGTTCTTCAAAATTGGGCTCGAACGAAAAATCTAAAAGGGTCATCAACTGCTGTGACTGCTGTGCCACACGTGCTGATGAACGAGTTCGGTCTGTCCTTAATTCGGCTTTCGGAGATCTGGCTGCAGAATGTTGTTGTCGTTGAACGGGAAGGTCCTTCAAGAAGCTGAAAAGAATCTGTCTCTTGGGGGTCATTCTGAGGTGTCTCATCTCGCCCAAAACAACTGCATGACCATTGGAGAGGTTCACTATCATACACAGTTGTTGCATTTCTCTCATACCCAACAGAACAGGAACACCCGGTGAAGGAAGTGCATACAGTTGTAGGGTTATGGAACCAAAATGGAGCTTCGCCTTGTAACTAGCCTGACCCCACGATCCCGAACCATAGCGGAAATATGGCCGATCTTCTGTGACGACTGTCAAGCTAAGGTCTGGCCGCGATTGGGCCAAACTGTGGAGAAGGTTCTTCACAGCTGTCTCGCCACCGGCTGACACCGTTGTACCTGAATCGATGATAGCCTCTTCAGGTCGGATGGCAGCACGTGAATCCGCTTGGCTCACTGGGAAAAAGGAAAGGTCTGGTGAGAATTCTGCCTCGGGGATCATGTCTGTCATAGTCATCATGTGGTGCTCTTGAGGCTCCATGAACATCCCAGCATGAGAGGAAGATCTCTGAGACACCTGATTCCTATTCTGAAAGTTTGAACGCCCTGCAAAACGATTCTGTTGCGGTGGACGCCAACCAGAGGAACCGAAAGGACGGTTGTGGTAGCCGCCCTTGCCATGAAACCCATGCCCCTTCTGCTGAAAGAAATTGGTCTGTGACCGATGTCCCTTGCCCTGCATGAACGTGCTGGTGCCCTTCTGGGAACCGTGTGGTGGAGAACCCTTTGAACCTGAGCTCTTCCAGCCACGATCCTTCTTTGCTTCTTGGACTGCACGTCTAGCTTGCTCCAAGTTGCGCTGAGCATCAACCATCATGGCATTCAGCTCTTTCTCTTCTTCTTGAAGCTGTGAAATCACATGCAAAGCTTGGTCCTCGGTCACGGATTCTGGATTCACCTCAGACTCTTCAGCTTGAGGATCATCTGCGGTCTCCTGAAACTCTTCACCATAGTAACCATCCTCAAGGTATTCACCCTCAGGATAGTCATGACTACTGCCCCAATAGTCTTGGTACTGCATGTCCTCACCCTCAAACTCTTCCACTATGTTTGCCATATGTCCTTTGCCCCGTCCAAAACCCTTGGGAGGATTGTTGATCCCTCGCATACCACGGACTTCGTGGAGTGACAACAAGGCTGATCGAATGTTCTGGTATCCGAGCTTGTTTTGCGTTGCTGCTTTGACCAGACTCTTGTCCAGTTCAGTGGCGCTCGCACACTCCAACAAAAGCCAGCCTCGAATAATGTCTAAGGCCGCGAGCGGGATCAAGCCTTTCTGCATCAACCTCTCAATCAAGTCAAGGCTCTTGGAAGGTTTCTGAGGACTTGAACCGATTGGCATAGTGTGGTGAGATTCGGACTGCGATCGGGACAGTGGTGGCTGTGGCAGGTCTTCATCTTCTGCTTCTGCATTTGGTTCACGGTTTCCAGCGAAACGAGATGGATGAGTGCTCCCACTCCCGCTCCCGGAACCCTGAGAAAAGGCCCCGTGAGTTGACTCACGCTCAAACTCCCCTGGGACATAGAAACTCTTGTCCGCCATGCCGCAAAAATCTTTCAATTCATCTAGAGAGCAATCATACTGGTCGAAATCCAATTCCTTTTCCCGAAGCAACCTTTGAAGGGCTCGCCACATGGAGTCATACAGCGTTTCTTCCCTAACCAAAAACTGAGGAATGGTTTCCTGTGGCTTCCTACTGAGTCGCCTGTAGTAGGCGGACAACTGCCGCCCAGCATCCGGAATTGGCTGCCGGTTCATTGGCGAAGCCTCCAAAAATGATATCAGACGAGTCACAGCATCTTCGGTGGTGAAGTCCGCTGGGTCCAGTTTGTAGGCCAAGGACTTGAGGGAAGGATAATCGCTCTCCAAGATGCGACGAACTAATCTTGCTGCTGCATACGGTCTTTCTGAGGATTTCGTTCCAGCTAAATGCCATTTGATCTCTGTGATGTAATGAAAAAAGGTTTCAGGTCGGCCATCCCAACTAGGAACCCTGTTGAAGGAGGATCCCTGACCAACATCTTTGGACATCTCTCTGAGAAGCCTCGAGGGGACAAACCAAAAGGAAAAACTGGCCCTGAACGTACAAGGCTCCGCAGCACCAATGTGTCAAACCGCCAAGTTGCGTAGATTGCGAACGTCGTGCGAAAGCGGAAAGACGAGATCAAACAAGGAGGATCAAAACATGGCTTCGGTCCGTGCCACCCTTTTAACACTCCGTCTAAGTCTGAGCTCAAGAGGCGCCCCTGCGGACGAGAACATGAGTACCCCGCACCTGTGGTTCCGTAGACCACTGAGATGTGCTTAAGGTTGGTAAAATCGGGCTTCACACAATTCATGAAACAACTTTTACGCAGAGCGGAAAGCGCAGGCTACCCTTTTCCTCAAAGAGGGCCAGGGCCTAAAAGACAGCCAGTATGGGAAATGCTTTGCAAGTGGTGAGACGTGCGCACTTTCTAGCACGGCCTCATCATCTCGGCACTTACCACACATGTGCATTGGTGTGGCCGTTGCCCAGTGCGGGCACTGCATATCAAAATGAAGCGCCCGGCCGTTGCCTTGTCGGCGTGGGCTTGACAGCTTTGCTGACCCTGTTTTGGGTGTCAGTAAAAGCTTCCAATTTTCATCTCGCTGCCGTCGAGCTTCTCAAGGTTCTCAATCATTGCTTCAGCTCGTAGCAGCTCATTTTGTGTCTTGTTCACTTACTCTTGCCTTTCATCCATTTGCTCCTCATATCGTTGTCATAGATGGCTTTTAAGTCACTGTGTCACCTGCATTTGCCGGTCGCAGGTTGTCCCTTTCTTTTCCTTCTCATCCTCCAGGATCGTGCTCTGCTCATCCATCAGCAAGTAGCGGGCACACCATGGAAAACCACATGCATGAAGGTCCGGAACCACTGTGCTAGGCAGATGGTGCAGGGTTGCCGAGGAATCACTTCTTGCCTTCACGACACAGCTGCCCTTCGTCATGGCATGCCAGGCAGCAGCATTCCATCAGCCACCACCGCGACAAATTCTGACTCTCCACTGGACAGAGCAACTGCTTTCTGTTTTCTGAACCCTGCTGTCGATGAGGTTCCTGTCCAAGAACACCTGGAAGCTTGTGATTGACTTGTGGTCATCTCTGCTGCCAGCGTAGTCGGCATCTGTGATGATTCCGAGAAGATGCCGAAGTCAATGGTTTTGTTCCATACAGGTATGAACATAGGTGCCGTGCCCACCGCCATGCTTGTCGAGTGGGTTTGGCCATCTTGCGGGCTAAAGATTGAATGGCAAATTGTGCATGCTGCATCCGGTCTTTCGCGGGCCATGTACATCAATCTGCCAACCACACTTCTGAACCTTGTGATCTCCTCACCTTCAAGTTCTTTTCCGGCATCCCGGTATGCTTTCTTGAACAAGTCCGTCTCCTTCACTGGATGTCGCAGTAGTTGTTGGCAAGGCTGAATTGCCTCTTCAATTACAGGAAGCGGTCTCCTGTCTGGAATGGCGCTTTCTCCTCCATCTTCCATCCTTATTTTTGAGGAACGTCGCGAACTGCTTTGCTGGCTTCTCGCAACCTACCATGAAGACATCACCCAAAGGCTCCAACAGTGTGCTTTGGACACCGTTTCAGCAAAAGAAGCCGTATGGTGCATCTGGTTTCCAAACAGTGCATCTTGTATTGGTATGCAAGCGCGACCTTGCCACAAACGTGCGTTGCGCAAAAAAAAAACTCTCACTGAGAGAAACTTTGCAGTGCTCCGCTAAATACCAAACTCCGCTACCACATTTTCTTAAAGCCCCAGGTTCCTGTTCTGGTTGTGGCCATGGTTTCTACTATTTTTTGTGTTGCAGCGCGTTGCTGTGATTCTGCTGCGCAGCTCGCCGCTTGGCAGCCATTTGGCAAACGATGGTGGAAGTGGAACCAACTCGCAAAAACATGTTTTTGGTACCAGGATTTCATTCATTTGCAAAATTTCCCATAAAAATCCATCTGCGGCCCGATGCGCCAAAACAAATGGGCCTGGGAAACTGCCCAGCTCCAACATCATGTGTTTAAATGCGCATCTCACATTCAAAGTGCGTCCACTTTTTTCACCGGAACGGCTGTCGCCGCATGGACCACTGAGCTCCTGCAGCACGGGCAGGCGCGCCGAGTTTTATTGTTCTGAAGAATTTCACTGACTGTGAGAACTATGTTTTTTGCAAACATGAGTTTCGTCTACCTTCGGAGAGTGTGCAAAACGAAAGCTTGGGCTCTAAAGCGGTTTTGTCACCCTCTTTGCTATCATGGCGGCGCAGTTGCAACACAGCATGAAGGTGTGGAAAAGCGTGAGCGCCTAGCCTTTAACTTTAATCAAAAAGTTGTTGCGTGTTGTGGCCCCTGTATTTTAAGCGCATGGGTTCTAAACTTTGTGAAGTCGGTTGGCGGGCCAACCCTCCAAGGACCTGGAAAGATCAGCTGGACCGAAAAAGACATCCAAGACCTTGCGCTCGAGATCAAGCAATCTCTCCCACTAAGTGTGACCCAGGTTCTCACGAGCCCAGAATGGGCTGGTGGACGATTGCTGCAATTGGAGAGTGAGGTGAGCAGGCCCACGGCCAACGATTTGGTGCTCAATTACTAATGGATCCGGCCAGTGGCCAAGAGATACACACAGACGGTCCCCAGCGGATTCTTTTGCACTGACCTGTTCCTCTACTTGAACCACCTTTTCATGGGGGGCCTGTTGAAACCTTCAAACGAAGGTGAAACCGTTAGGTCGCTTGCAGCGCAAGAAGCGACAGACATGAAGCGGCTAATGGGGGGCGCTGCGTTTCCTATGGCGCAGTAGTAGTCTGGCTGCATTCTTTAATTCATCAAACAAGATGTCAAAGGATCCAAGTATATAAATATATCCCACGTTGCATGCGTGTTTTTTGAGGTCGAACGGGCAGCCACCCAAGGATCACCGAGCTGAAATCATACCTGGTGGCTTCACCGCGACGTCAGGCTGGGATAGTTGATTGGGCCGCCCAGTCTTCTTCAGTGCATCCTGATTTTTTAGGGTCGACTAATATCCCTTCACGCAGGCCGATGAGGACGCTGATCGTTCTGGGAGTGATGCTGGTGAGCTTGAAGCCTCAGAGCATGAGGCTGGTGAGCCTCAAGCCGTTGAAGCAGATGAGATTCAGGTTGCAGCCCCTGAGCCTGAGCATGAGTCCGACCATGAGGGTGCGAGTGACACCGACAGCAACGCTTCTACTTTGCAGCTCCCAGGCCTTGGTGAGTCTGAGGCTGGTTCGCCTGTTGCGCCGTCTGACCATGCCAAGCGGTCGTTGGTTCAAGAACTTGATGGAGCTGATGACGGATGTGCGGAGAGTAGTGACTCAGAGATGCCTGAGCTTGTTCCTGCTGATTCTGGCGCTGATGCCGGCGCCCTTGTCCTCACACCGCCGAAGCCACCGTACAATGAGGAGTTGTTTCAATCGCCGGAGGCTGGCAATAGTGGTTTTACTTCAGAGGTCATGGAAATGTGCATCGCTCTCATGCAATGGCTTGCGAACCACGAACCTTCGATTTTGAAGACGCTCGCCTGATTGATCGAAGTGTGAACCATTGTTGTGGAGTGTGACAATTTAGAATGTAGACCGACTGTAGACCTGAATGTACCGGCTTCTCAGGAGCTACTATTTGCCAGACTACATGGCCCATTGTGAATGGGCATACAGCCGATTTGGATTGCACGCGAGTTCATGGCTCGGCACGATTGAACATTTTAACGAATGGCTTCGGCGATACCAGCTGGCCGGTCGATCCAAGGCGAGCGATGTTAGTGCAACAAAGATTGGTATATACATTGACGTATACAGTGTTCTTAATCACCTGCGCCAGTGGACAGGCGCTTTCGCCAGAATCCCGTCTTGATGCAGATGTGACAGCTGCCACAGCTGATCGAACAGCATCGACTGGGCTGAAGAGGAAGCTCACGGAGATGGAGGAGTGTCTAATGTGTTTACAGCGCAGTCCGGTGTCTTTGCTAGGATATGTCTTACCTATATGCTGCTTTATTGTGACGCATGTGCGCTCACCCTCTCTCTTTCCCCCTCTTTCAGCTTACCTAAAGTTCATTCATCGTGTCTTTAAACCAGCGCCAGGACCCTAACTCTTTGAGGCAAGCGCTGCAAGCTGAGGCTTCAGAAGCTGAAGCAAGTGCAAAGCATCACAAGTGCGCCAATGAAGATGTTTGGGATTCCACCGTTCCATGTTTGGAAACACCACCCGTTGCTAATGCTCTGGCCAAAGTTCTTGAATCTAGCGAGATGACCCCATCACCAGTCGGGATGCAAACGGCCAGCTGGCATGCGATTATACTTTTGAGCTGTTGTTTCTTCATACTGTTTTGATCCGTCCACATGGTGTTGCTGCGTTTGATGTGCGCTAAGCTTTCGAGTTTGCTTTGAATCCAGTGCCCAACACTTATGAAACTCAGGCCAAAGGCATGAAGAACCTCAAGGACCAGGACCTTGAGCTTCGGAATGCTGGCTCCGAGAGCCTAGAGAACCAACCGCCTACAATCAAGAAAAACAAGAAGAAAGGCAAGAAACATATCAAAAAGGATAAGAAGGCAAAGGAGGTCGATATGGATTTGGGTCATGTGGACGGTCACAACTTCAAAGGATACAACCTTTTTGAGTTGAACATTCCTGCTGGTGCCTTTCCCCAAAAGACCAAGCCCAACTTGGGCGCTCATGGCTACACTCTGACTGCGCCAAACACGGCAGCGCTTTGTTTGCAAGTCTGATCTGTGATTTTCTTTTGTTCGCCAAAACCCTGGCTCCTCTTCCATTCTGCATAGGTTCGCCCACGGCTGTGTTCCTAGGCAATCGAATGCTTGCTGCGGAACAAGGCTTTTTACGTCAAGCGAGTGGGGTCGGGAGACCATCGTGAAGGACCGTTTTCTATGGGCCAAATTTCATGGGCTAAGAGTGGAGGGGTCGCCGTGGCATGGGAACTTGCCAAAAACAAGGCCAATTGGCCTGCGTAGAACCCAAGTTTGAACCTTTCTGTTCATGGTTTGCTCTGCAAGTGTCAGAGCGCAGGGTAAACACTTCTGAAAGAGGAAGTGCTCTAGTCTCTCAAGTCCTCAGATAGGGCAGCTTTGCTATCGTGTCATATTTTTCAAAACGTCTTTGAAAGAACCAGAACGAGTTGTGATAGCTGTTTTCTTTGAGCTGTCAGCTGAATATGGCTTGGAGTTGGGAATCATATACCATCTACCCGACCGCAGCGACTGGTCAATCAGGCAGGCGTCTACGACCAAAAGAAACCTTGAGCTCCAGCAATCCAGTGCAAGCAGCGAGAAATTCCAATCCTTGGACAGTGATCGCTCGTTTCATCGAACCGGCAAGTGCCAGGCGTGGACTTCCCCGAGTCTAGAGGAGGCCGGGTCCTTTCTTTGTGATGCTACAAGCATCCAACAATACCCCCCAAGCCTAGCCTAGGCGTTCTGTAGAGCCCTTTTTGGGCGGGGGAGTCAAGGCAAGTGCGAACAGTCTTCTTGCGGTTAGATATCATAGAACTTGAATATATGTATATATATATATAGAGATATAAATATATCTCTATTTTATATACATACATATATATATATATGGTCCAGCTTGTCTTGTCAACCTGTCTTGAACACATGACTGACATCCCATGCCTGTTTTCCCTCTGGACATTGGAGGCCCTCTCGTGTACCTCGTCTACATTTTCGTCTGTGCAACACAGATTTGGAGGCCTGGAAATGAACGTGTAATGGGTTCATTGCCTTCGCCCAGAGATGTGACATCCCATGCCTGTTTGGATTCTGGACATTGGAGGCCCTATCGTGTACTTCGTCTACCTTTTCGTCTGTGCGAGACAACAGACTAGAGGCCTGGGAAGGTATAATGTGATCAACTCAATTGCCTTCTCCCTTAGATTGGATTATAATGTGCTCAACTCAATTGCCTTCTCCCTTGGATTAAACCCAAAGATTGAGTTGTTCACTGTAAAGACGGCGCTTCAAGAAGTTAGCAGCAGCTATGTCTAAACTTGTCTGACAGGAAGCCTTCAAGCCGAGCTTTCTGCGACAGCTACAAGGACAATCCGTGGAACGATTCCTCCTATCAAGTTGGCGTCAGAAAGAACACAGAAAATAACAATTTACAGACCGCTCAGACTAGATGACTAGACCTTGTAGAGGGACACAACCAAGGGAGGCCAAGGAGGGCTTCCAAACTCTTGCAATTCTGCCGCAAGGATTGCGGCCATCTTTGTGGGGTCCGGGCCTCCCTTGCTTGTACTACCCCACAACTGCCCACGTGACCCATGGCAGCGCCCAGGTTCGGTTGGCCGCTGTCCACCTCCTTGGATATTCGAGGTGCGGCGCGCAGTCTTCCCAATCTTTGGGTGTCGTGGTTTGACGAGCGACAGGTGCACAACCCTTGAATCAGTCGAAGGTCAAACTTGCTGGAAGCAGGTAGGGTGGCTCAAAACCTATTGGTGGGTTCGATTTGGCGCAATGGGTAAGGGCATTCCTGCAAAGGCCAAGCGTGGGTTCAACCGAGTGCCCTTCAAAGCTTGCGAGGGTAACCAGCGCAAGCGGTTGACTTCATGGAAGCACAAGCAGCGGACATGGACCCTTGCTGGATTGCGAGCTCTCCGCGCGCCGCTGGTGGGGCGTCGGCCAATTGTTTTGTTATCGGGTAAACCAAATCAATCTGATGGACTCCTCTTCAAAACCGTTGTGTCACCTGCTTCCCTGGGTAGGCTATCATTGCTTTGGTATCCATGATGTTCAACATCACATCTTTGGATTGGACGGAGCCCACAGATCACGTAGAGCTCTTTGCTGGCGACATGAGTGTCACAAGGGGTGAGTTGCAGGCCCGCGCGCGCTCTCGCAATTTGAATACAATACGTGGTTTTATTCAAGTTCATTAACCTTAGTTTAGGGGACTTGTGGGGCATGTCTCTACCAGCTGCCACCTCCACTCCGCAGGAATCACGAAATGCTATTGCAATGGACCTTCGCTATTCTGAGAACCACGACATACTGTCAGACCAGGGGTTCTCGAACATGATCTTTCAAATCCTGAACCTCAAGCCTGGCTCTGGGCACTTCACTGCGCCTGTTTGCTCGACATGGGTGTTTATGTGTCTGAGCAGAACTTGAAACAAGAAACGAAGCGTTTGAAAGGCCTTGTAAAACAAACGAAACAGGTCGCCCTAACAATTTGTATTGTAGGGCCTCTTGGGCTCAATCCATGTGAGGAAGGTGACCGGAAGGCGGTCGACAACATATAAGCACCAAGAGGTTTTTATTAAAGGACGCGAGCAACGAAAGGTGCCATAAGAACCCTTGCGGCGCCTTTCGTTTACTTCTCTTGGAACACAATATATAGACGACAAACGTTTCTCTATGTAGTACAGTAGGTTTTTGGCCGACAAAATTCACTTGGGAAACAAACGGTGGGTTCCAGTCCAGAGACCTCAGTGAGCACGATACTCAACCGTGTATGTTGGTGCCAAGAGAGGTCAAGAGACCACAAAAATAATAGGGCCAACTGTCGTGCAGTTGGCCCTATTATTTTTGTGGTCTCTTGACCTCTCTTGCTGTCTTGTAGAACCAGCGTTCTCAGGTCTCGTGGCTCGACAGGGAGGAGAAAGGACAACCCACTTGGCTCGGAGCACTATGATAGCGTGAATCAAGCCAACATCATGGTTGGTCGGGTGTGCGTCCTATTGCTCTTGGCCGCGGCCAAATCCATCTTTTGGATTTTGGAACAGCCGATCAACTCGCTGATGGAACATCACCCCATTTTCCAAGTGCTCATGAAGTTGGTTCCCATCCGCCGCATGCCTACCCACATGAGCTGGTTTGGGGGTGCGACGCTCAAACCGACCTGGTTGTACAGCAGTGGCTTGCTGGAAGGGAAACAAGGTTTTGTAGTTTAATACTCGACATATTGAGCTAAGAGCCTTTCCCAAATGGCCTTGAGCATTTGCTCTTTATCAACCGTCTCTGTATCCCCATACAAAGAATCACCCTTACAAGAGAAGCCAACAGGCCCAAAAAGACAATGTTAAAGCAAAAGCTAATTGCCTTCTGAGGTGTTGGTTTTTGTGCCTGTCTTGCTGGCTTCAGGCCACAAGGAGATGGATCACATCAATGATTATGCCAACAAGGCACTCAAGGGCAACAAGAAGGCTAAGGAGATGGTCGTCCACTACGTGGATCAGAGTGGCAAGCACAGAATCAAAGGTGGTTCTGACTTAAAATCTTCTCAATCTTACCCGCGAGGGAGTCTTGTTCTATCAAGTGTGAAAGCTTTGGTTTGCGCCCCCATCGCATCCTTGTCCAGCACCCACAGTCCCTGCCCAGCCATCTTGACGCTCCCAGGTTCGGCCGTGCTGTGGCAAGGGTCAGGAGCAAGTTCCAGAAGCTTCACCAGCAGCAGGGAGCCAAATTCCTGAGAGAGGCTTTGAAGTGTGACGACACTCATGCTGATTGTAGGCCCAAGTCCCACAATATGTGGATCAAACATGCGAACCTTGAGCCCATTTTCACGTTTCTGGCAAAGCAGTGATGGCTGGCTTGCCACTTCTGATTACAGTCTAAAATAGACTCTGTGTCAATTAGGCTTCCAATTTGCTGTGTGGGTTGCACACTGACGATTGATGCCTTCCTGCTGGGATCAAAATGAACTGTAAACCGCCGATTTCCCACAAGTCTTTCATTTGGTTCTCGAATGTTCTCGAGTAGCGCCAAGTGAATGTGAAAGAGATTGTGCACTTTCTTTCACCCCCCAAAACAGGCCCCTCCACATCTCATACATCGTGCCAGGTCTCTGCAAATGGGTCGGCTGGTGCTCAAGAAGCGGCGCCAGTGCAGTGTGCACGGAGGCTCCTCAGATTTCTCTGCAAATTTCCACAAGTTTTGACAAGTTTGGATGTTTCGATTTGTAGTCGAAAACCGCTCGAGATGTATCGAAATAGCTCGATTTGTATTTCTGATTCAAAATCACTAAAAATCGACAGTTTAGAATCGTTTACCGAGAGGTGAACTGAAGTGCGCACTATTTGGTCGAGCTGAATGTTCCACATGGTGTTAGGTAATCAGCGATCAACATACAAGCACTTCCATCTGAGAGTCTCACTTTTATCGTTTTGCATCCCTTTAACATCCCTTGACGCTCTATACTTGAGTCTTCTTTCAGCTCCGTTTCCACTTCCTACTCGACTTGTAGGGTTTTGGCTTTTTCAGAAAGGCCTAACTGTGGGGACGTGCCTGTAGCCATAGAGTGCGTTCGCATGGGGAAGACAAAGACCATAGCCGAGAAGTCCAACAAAAAGAGTGAACAAAAGAAGGCAGAGACCGTCCGCAAGAGTGCTTTGAAGAACAGCGCTGGTGCAAAAAAGAATGAGGCAAAGAAGAGTCTTGAGAAAAGTGTCACTCATGACCCATCACACAACACGGTCGTGCCTCCAAAAACAATGAAGCAATCAGCGCTAGAGATCCTGAAAGTGTTGCAGAGCGGCAAGACTGCCAAGAAAGGTTCGATTGAGGAGAAGGTCAAGTCCCTAGCTGATGCTGCCCACAAGGGCAAAAAGGTAGTTTTGGACGAGAGGGCAGCCAAGCGGATTGCTGAGAACGCCAAAGTTGAGAAAGTTCTTCCCAAGCTCAAATCACCTGCTGGTGAAGCCGCGGCACGCACACCACCAACAAGAGTGCACCGCACCAAGTCACCTCCAACGCCGACTACGAGTCCTTCTTTGGACGCGGCTGCAAAGCGGGCATCAAATGAGGCAGAGTTTGATGCTGCCAATTTGGGTGGTTTCTTGGATGTCCTGCAAAAGGAGGCTGCGGACCGGGGTGAGGAGTTGAACGTGCGTACCCTTGCTGAACTCTTGAAAAGCAGGGCCTTGACACCGAAAGTTGGTGAAAGCAAGGAAGAGGGATCAGGGCCAGAGGACGACGACGAGGACAACGAGGAGACGGAGGAGGAGGAGGAATCGGCGGAGGGAGAGGAAGAAGAGGATGCAGAAGATGACCCAGAGCAAGAGGTGGAGGAGGAGGAAGAAGACGAAGATGAAAACGAAGAAGATGGCGATGAGGCGGAGGAGGATGAGGCGGAGGGAGGTGCAGAAGATGAGACAAGCAAGGCTAAGATTGCGAGGGGGAAAGGCAAGGAGCTTGCAAAGGCTGTGGCAGAAACAAAGACTGCAAGCGTGCGGAACTCCAGCACGCACAAGAGGGAATGGGACCGCTTCTCCACCCAATGCAAGAGCAAGAGTTTCCCTGTGCAGCTGGCGCCCATGCTGAGGCGCAAGAAGAACGATCTTTTTGGTCTTTGGCTCGACTGCGAAGAGGACTGGGATGCTTGTGTCATTGAGGTGGAGAGGAGCCAGGAGTCATCTAGCTTGTCGCGAAAGCAATGGACTGCAGTCCAAGTCAAGGAGCTTCGCAAGACCATGCCTGAGGCCAAGCTGATTGAGTTGGTGGCCAAGCGAAAAGAAGCTGGTTTGTATTACAACGACGATGATTGGCCAGAGGATGGCGAGGAGAGCGGGGTTTTTGACTCTTTCACCTAACCACCTGCGCAGGGCCATTTTCAAGATCACAGGTCATTTGCACTAGCCGTGTGTTGCTGTAACTAGTTACAAGCATTCTTGGGACCACTTTGACATTTGCTCACACGAGCTTTTTTTGCAAAGTCACACTAAACAATATGGTTTCTATGGATGGTAAGATCCTTTAAAAAATAGACTTCATCTTATGAAAGTGTGCGAAATTCGCCCTGTGCAGGAGATGTGGGTGTATATGCCACAAGGGAGGGTGGTGCGCCAAGACGAGCTCACGAAGGAAAAGTTCGGTGCAAAGGCAACATCCACTGTGGATGCAGCCATGTTCCAAGCTTTGACAGGTGAAGATGGCCCACTCCCTTCAGGGCTGCTTCCCAGCATCAAAACAGCGACAGAGGCTGGAACAAAAAAGCTGTTCCAAGCACTTGACGACGACAACAAGCAGGTGATCAAACAGAAAAAGGAAAGCAAAGAGAAGGACAAGAGCGAGGAATTGAAACCCAAGACCGTGAAAGAGTCGGGGGACTCAGTGAGCGTTATACAAGCTAGCTTGACGCGGCTGTTGCAAAGGTTGTTATAGTTAAAAAATGTTCAACTGCACCGCCAATCAATCGCACGTTATTTGTCTTCTCTCTCTCTCTCTCTTTCTCTCACCTCTCTCTACCTCTATCCATCCCTTCCTGCCTCCCTCCCTCCCCTCCCTCTCCCTCCTTCAGTTGTTTCACTAATCGCTGACGCTCAGGCTTGCTGTGGACAAGTTGCAGCTGACACTCGAGCAGGCAACAAAAGCGAGGAAGCTGAGCATCCAGTTGATGGCTTTGGACTATGCGAAAGAGCTTTCCGAACAATTGAAAGCTCATGCCGCTACCATGGAGTCTGCTTACACCGATCTATTTACCGCGACAAACAGAGATTCCATCGATGACAAGGAAATCAAGCGTCTCATGCGGGGCATCGATGACAAGACCGCGTGGTTTGAAAAGGCTGAGGCGGGGTCTTCATTTGTTAAACAAGGTTGCAAATAGAATGTTGGAGGTCACATGAAGGTCAACAGCTACTTGTAAATTAAAACGTTAAAATGTGTTCAACAAAAAAGGCGTGAGGTTCACAATCGACTCAATCGACGCAGGCGTCCGGCGCTGGGATCTTGAACAAGAAGAAAAGGCAGGCAAAGGCTGATGCTAAAAGCAAAGCTGAGTGTAAGCGAAAGAAGTCTTGAACCTATATGTATAGGTATCTTCGCTCGGGCATTTTGGGCGTGCGCACTGTCGCGCGGCTTGTGGGGGCTCTGATCTGCGCGTCAGATCTAGCAAAGCAGTTGAAAAAGAACTTGCGCGCAATAAGTTCAACTTCATGTGAACGTTTGGGACCCCATGGGACTGCAAGCTTAGTGGCTAGAGATGTGCATGAGTATGTGCATGTTCTGACCTGTTGCAGGCGAGCGACCTTTCCAGAGACGAAAGGTGTCTTTTGATCACCTGCCTGAAAGCGCTACAGTGAATTTGTTGTTGGAGTTAGTTGGCCGTGGAGGGTCGAATGTCAGCTCAGCAACTCAAATTGCTAGAGCGGTGAAGGCGGATGGCATGTCCCTCCCTGCCATTGAAGCCATCGCGTCTTGTGGAAACTATGGATCAAGTTCAAGTAACGAAGAGCGAGACCTTCACCGCTTTCTACGGGGTTCACGTGGACTGAAGCTAGAGCCATATGAAATAACCTTGGAGCTTCAAGCCCCTTTGTGCGCACTGTGTGTCCTTTTGCAGCATAGTTTGTTCAATAGGCTGTTTCGTGTTGGTGGCCCTCGAGGCGCCAAGTTGCTAGCAAAGGTAGACTACGATGATGACCCAGTTCCAGTGCAAGTCAGCACTTTGCTACCGCATGAAGTCTTACACGCTCTTCATCAGCTGGGGGGAGATCAGGCTGCGTAAGTCGTGTTATAGTTATTGTTTGTGTTCCCATAGCCACCAGAAGACACACACGTATGGGCCACGTGTTCGATCAAATTTTGCACCTTCACCAATCTACTTCTCAAACGCTGACAGTTTCATTCGCTGCTGCTGGGCAATTTGCGGTCTAGTGCAATACAGAGCTTCTGGAACCATGTCCGGGGCTTGGACTGGTACAAGCATCACAGAAGCTTGCACTTGATGCGCGACTCCCAACTCAGCCAAGCTGTGCCTCTCACCATTCACGCTGACGGTGCTGAAATGTACACAGGCGATGAATTCTTCGTTTGGTCTTGGTCGTCGGCCTTTTCCTTATACAGCATTTGTAAGGATGACTTGGTCTCAAGGTACCCTATTTGTATGGTGCCGGAACGCCAAATGCTCGACGACACAGTCCTTTGGTTGCGAGCATTATGGAGTTTAAGTTAAACGCATATGTTTTGGTCACACACTTCTTTTGTTTGGATGGTGTCTTGTGGTGACTGTGGTTGTGTTCAAAGTGCCCCCCCATACCACGAGGTTCGGGAGAAAGTGAATGAAACAATTGCTAACCTGACAGCGTGGTCATTGAGACATGCGATGGCTGGCACGGCCCCTGTGGCTGGGTTTTCTGGCGAGGAGTTTGACAGCAATACATTTCGACATGAAATGGCTGGGAAACCTTTGGCTGGAGGGTTCAAGTTGCTTGTGCTGGATTTGATATTTTTCAACTGAACATGATTATATAATGCTATCCTTTGTTCCCTTCATGTTGTGTTGGGCAAACGCACGCAAGGCTGGTGTACTTCGCATTCAAAGCGGACCTGAAAGCACGTAAGCAGTGCCACCTGTTTACCAAGTACTATTTGTGTAAGCATTGCTGCGAACGGTGCAGCGCTGTCAAACCGACTTCGTCAGAGGATCATCCAATGTCCTACAAAAATATGGCGCCCAGCGCGCCATATGCCACGACATGCATCAACCACGAAGAGTACGTAGCTACGTGCGACAGAATTTCCCCATGGAGTGCCATCGATGGATTTCAGTTAGAGACCGTGACATATGACTGGATGCACGTCGTATATTTAGGCACAGCTAGAGATCACGTTCCCTCGGCCCTCAAAATGTTGCAGCATTTGGGATATCACTATACAGAGAACGAAACGGACGACCATTTCCTCAAGGGCATCTACATGGAGATGAAGAGGGACTGCAAACAATATGGGCCCCACGTCCTACATTTGAGTTGTTTGGTTGACATCTTTCTGTTTTCAAAACCGACATCTGTTTTTAGGCCTGCAAAAGTATTCTGGTGACATGTTTCGATGTGGAAAACGACAGCAAAAGGCTTTACTTGCCACGACATGCGTTCAAAGCAAGCAACTGTGGGAGCTTTGGCCAAAGCGATTATTGCAAATTGGCTACGCGGTACAAAGCCACATCAAAAGCATGGTCTGGTGGGTCGCCAAGAAGGTCAGGGAAGTTGCAAGAGATTCTGTTGCTCAGCCCTGCTTAGCAAGGATAACCTGTTCTTGTGCCATCGTAATGTGATGTAGATATAGGCCCCTGAACAAACAAACATGCGCAAGGAAGAAATAGGATTGGTTGCCCCTGCGTGTGAGGATTGCGCGCGTCTACAAATGCTGGATGTGTGCTGTTGGTCTTTGACCAAAGCTGTTGAGATCATGGACCATGCTGGTTTAGTGCTCCGCCCCTCAGAAGCTTCAGAGTCTGGGATCACGCTAATTGAGAACGTGTTTTCCTTCGCCCCCTCCAAAAGAACATACCCCCGTGACAGGATACGAATCAATGAAGTTTGGGGCGTCAACAGGTGTTCATGATTTTGTTTCCATCCTTTCCTACCCAAACCATCGCAATGCACCATGATTCTACATACTAGGAATGGTCACGCGTCATCAGTTTACACTTGCGAGCAACCACCTGGCTCGCAAGCTATGCGTGGGAGCGCAGGCTCATGATGTTCAAGCTGAGACCAAAAGCGCATGCCTTGTGGCACCTGGGGAAAGATGTTGCACTTACCCGCCTAAGCCCTAGAGTATTCCATTGCTTTAGGGAGGAGTCATTTCTCGGCTGTCTGAAGCGCATCGTGAAATGTTGTCACAGCTCAACAGTGGCCAAACGGTCGCTACAGCGGTATGTAATGGCACTAGCTGCTCACTTTCACTCATCGCAGTAGTTGGTTTCAAAGCAAGCGTCCAATGTCCAAAGGTTTCAAGGTCTGTTTGCTTGTGCACGTTTTTAACCAACCAGCGCGGCAATCGTTTGCTTCGAAGCCAGGGGTTAGGGGTACTTGCCAAGGGAATCTTGGCCTCTCTCTGGATAACTGAGTGCAGCCGAAGTTCAAAAAAGAACCCGCGGCAGCCACGTCTTCTCATGGAGGCAGCCGAGGCCAAAGGAATTGAAAACACTAACAACCCTTTGAAGACTGTTTGGTTTTGCAGTTGTCATGTCGTGCAAAACCCAAACCTGAAAAACATGTCATAGTGAGCTTGAGCAATGCACCACTCCCTGAAACCGTGCAACTTGAGTGAACCTCTCCTCAAACAGTGCATTTTGGATGTATGTATGCCATGTATGCTCGTATGTTTTCTTTGCTTTCAAAAAGGCAGCAGGTCCGAAATTAAGGAAACCCTGCCACACTTGGCCAAAACAATCAATCGAAGTAGCCTAGCTTTCAGGTTTCAGGCACGCTGCAGAATCTCAGGCAAGCGCAGCAAGGGGTGTAGCAAAGAAACAGTCGGTCCCCAATGTTTCTGCTCTGTGTGCAGTGAGTGTAAGTTCACCCGGTCTAAGATATGCTACATGAAAAGGTTTACCGGCCATAGACTCTATCGGGCTTGGAAAAAGGACTACCCTAAGCCTACTATAACTCAGTTTTCTCTTTATGACTTTCTAGATTGGTGGCACACATGTCGTTTGCAGCCGTCGCTATGTTACGCTGTCGTGCGCTGTGGCACTTATATACAGCTACACGTCAAAAAGGACCCCTCAAAAAAACTCAACCGACGCGCGCATGTCCACAACACACGCAGAAAAGGTTTGCTTCGTTTGTGGCCCCCGGTGTTTGCTGAACTAGGTACAGGTAGACCAGGCTCAAAGCTGCAAGAGCAGCTTTGATTCTGTAACTTTACAGGTTGTATACCGTGTATATATAGTTTTTTGAAAGTATATGTATATATAAAGCTTAGCCCTAATCGCTTTTTGGCCTTGACGGTTTCGTGTGGTGGGAAACAGCTGTCGTTTGTTGGCCACGGTGTCGTCGCCATATGACAATGTTGTGCCATGGCATGCACTCTCTCACGCACTCTGCATACACACTACGCCCTTTTTCTGGGCCCCAAATCGCTTTTTGGCCTTGACGTTTTCGTGTGTGGGAAACAGCTGTCGTTTGTTGGCCACGGTGTCGTCGCCATATGACCATGTTATTGCCATGGCATGCGCCCTCTCGAGCGCTCTCTGTATATAGACACTGTGCCTTTTCTTGGTCCCAAATCGCTTTTTGGCCTTGACGGTTTCGCGTGGTGGCAAACAATTGTCGTTTGTTGGCCACGGTGTCGTCGCCATATGACTGTGCCGTGGCATGCGCTCTGTCATAAGGAAGGAGGCTGTTCTACAAACAACACCGTCTGTTGTCTTTTGTTGCCAACTGTGTCCTTTGGGCAACGTTGGATCCTTTGGGCAGCGACACACACACACACACTGTAAGGTACAGTTCTCCATGTTTCACGAACTGCGTTGGTTGCATAGCGTCCTGCTCCATGGCAAACTCTTTGCGTCCATGAGGGAATTGCTGAAACCCCTACGACCCCGCTGTCCTCTGCCCTGGAAGGCGTTTTGTTGGCTTGTAGACCTTGTCGTCCACCTTGATGAACGCCTGTTCTGAACTTGGCCGCGGGGCCGAGCATCAGGTGTATCATCAGTATGGGTATGATCCTGAACAAAGTAGGACCAAAGCCTGTTCCATGTCCCCTTTGAACTCGTCTACCAAACGCGCTCTCCGGAACCAACCTCCAGTCTATGTTTCCAAGTGTCGACCAATATAGCCCGCTGTCTCCGCAACTTCTGTGGCTTCTCTCATTGCTGGTAAATCCAGCATCCTTTTGATCTCCTTTGCTCTTGCTTCATCATCCAGAACCTTCAGCTCCAATTCTGGCACTTCTGGGCGATCGTCATCCTCTTCTCCTCCTAACCTGGTTGCTCTTCTTCAAACCTTCTCTGGGGCATATTCCAACCCCACTTCTTCGCCCCCATGCGCCAAAATGGACTCCACTCCTGCATCGTGTGGTGGGTATAACCTTGACTTCTTGGTCGGTGAGCCTTCGGCAATGTGCTCAGCAGATCTCCTTCCTGAACTTTCCATGGCTGCAGCAACCTTCTCTCCTTCATCCTCTGTCCT